>CAVMGG010000813.1:0-44777 GCA_963680895.1 Fragum sueziense | reverse complement strand
AGACTTGATGACCTAAAGACAGACTGACTGACCCACTGAATGACAAATTGACCTACTGACTGACTGGCTGATCTACTGACTGACTGACTGATCTCTTGACCTGCTAACTGGTTGACCTACTGACTGACTGACTGGCTGACCTACTGACTGACTGAGTGACTAGCTGTCTGACAGACTGAGTGACTAGCTGTCTGACTGACTGACTGGGTGACTAGCTGTCTGACAGACTGAGTGACTAGCTGTCTTACAGTCTGAGTGATTAGCTGACTGACCAACTAACTGACTGACTTACAGATTGGCTGACCTAGTGACTGCTGAATGACCTAATGACGGACTGGCTGACCCACTGACTGACAGAATGACCTACTGACTGACTGGCTGACCTACTGGCAGACTGACTAACTGACTGACTGATCGATCGACCAAATGACTGACCTACTGAAAGACCTACTGACAGACTGACCTACTGACTGAGAGACAGACTGACTGACCTACTGACTGAATGACTGACTGACTCACAGACTGACTCACTGACTGTGACTGACTCACTGACTGACTCACTGACTGTGACTGACTCACTTACTGTGACTGACTCACTGACTGTGACTGACTGACTGATTTACTGACTGACTGACTGGCTGACATACTGACTGACTGAGTGAGTAGATGTCTGACAGACTGAGTGACTAGCTGTCTGACAGACTGAGTGACTGACTGACCGACCGACGGTAAGACGGACTGACTGACCAACCTACTGAGTGACTAGCTGTCTGACAGACTGAGTGACTAGCTGACTAACTAGCTGACTAGCTGACTGACTAGCTGACTGACTGACTGACTGACTGACCTTATGACTGCTGAATGACCTAATGACGGACTGGCTGACCCACAGACTGACAGAATGACCTACTGACTGACTGGCTGACCTACTGGCAGACTGACTGACTGACTGACTGACTGACTGACTGACTGACTGACTGACTGACTGACTGACTGACTGACTGACTGACTGACTGACTGACTGACTGACTGACTGACTGACTGACTGACTGACTGACTGACTGACTGACTGACTGACTGACTGACTGACTGACTGAGTAGCTGACTAACTGACTAACTGACTGACTGACTGACTGACATACTGACTGACTGAGTGAGTAGATGTCTGACAGACTGAGTGACTAGCTGTCTGAAAGACTGAGTGACTGACTGACCGACCGACGGTAAGACCGACTGACTGACCAACCTACTGAGTGACTAGCTGTCTGACAGACTGAGTGACTAGCTGACTAACTAGCTGACTAGCTGACTGACTAGCTGACTGACTGACTGACTGACTGACTGACCTTATGACTGCTGAATGACCTAATGACGGACTGGCTGACCCACAGACTGACAGAATGACCTACTGACTGACTGGCTGACCTACTGGCAGACTGACTGACTGACTGACTGACTGACTGACTGACTGACTGACTGACTGACTGACTGACTGACTGACTGACTGACTGACTGACTGACTGACTGACTGACTGACTGACTGACTGACTGACTGACTGACTGACTGACTGACTGAGTAGCTGACTAACTGACTAACTGACTGACTGACTGACTGACTAACTGACTGACTGACTGACTGACTGACTGACTGACTGACTGACTGACTGACCGACCGACCGACCGACCGACCGACCGACCGACCGACCGACCGACCGACCGACCGACCGACCGACCGACCGACCGACCGACCGACTGACCGACCGACCCGACCCGACCCGACCCGACCCGACCCGACCCGACCCGACCCGACCCGACCCGACCCGACCGACCGACCGACCGACCGACCGACCGACCGACCGACCGACCGACCGACTGACCCACCCACAGACCGACCCACCCACAGACCGACCCACCCACCGACAGACTGACTGACTCAGTGACTGACCCACCCACCGACAGACTGACTGACTCAGTGACTGACTGACTGGCTCAGTGAATGACAGGCTGAGCAACTGACTGACCTACTGAGTGACTGGCTGACTGACAGACTTGATGACCTAAAGACAGACTGACTGACCCACTGAATGACAAATTGACCTACTGACTGACTGGCTGATCTACTGACTGACTGACTGATCTCTTGACCTGCTAACTGGTTGACCTACTGACTGACTGACTGGCTGACCTACTGACTGACTGAGTGACTAGCTGTCTGACAGACTGAGTGACTAGCTGTCTGACTGACTGACTGGGTGACTAGCTGTCTGACAGACTGAGTGACTAGCTGTCTTACAGTCTGAGTGATTAGCTGACTGACCAACTAACTGACTGACTTACAGATTGGCTGACCTAGTGACTGCTGAATGACCTAATGACGGACTGGCTGACCCACTGACTGACAGAATGACCTACTGACTGACTGGCTGACCTACTGGCAGACTGACTAACTGACTGACTGATCGATCGACCAAATGACTGACCTACTGAAAGACCTACTGACAGACTGACCTACTGACTGAGAGACAGACTGACTGACCTACTGACTGAATGACTGACTGACTCACAGACTGACTCACTGACTGTGACTGACTCACTGACTGACTCACTGACTGTGACTGACTCACTTACTGTGACTGACTCACTGACTGTGACTGACTGACTGATTTACTGACTGACTGACTGGCTGACATACTGACTGACTGAGTGAGTAGATGTCTGACAGACTGAGTGACTAGCTGTCTGACAGACTGAGTGACTGACTGACCGACCGACGGTAAGACCGACTGACTGACCAACCTACTGAGTGACTAGCTGTCTGACAGACTGAGTGACTAGCTGACTAACTAGCTGACTAGCTGACTGACTAGCTGACTGACTGACTGACTGACTGACTGACTGACCTTATGACTGCTGAATGACCTAATGACGGACTGGCTGACCCACAGACTGACAGAATGACCTACTGACTGACTGGCTGACCTACTGGCAGACTGACTGACTGACTGACTGACTGACTGACTGACTGACTGACTGACTGACTGACTGACTGACTGACTGACTGACTGACTGACTGACTGACTGACTGACTGACTGAGTAGCTGACTAACTGACTAACTGACTGACTGACTGACTGACTGACTGACTAACTGACTGACTGACTGACTGACTGACTGACTGACTGACTGACTGACTGACCGACCGACCGACCGACCGACCGACCGACCGACCGACCGACCGACCGACCGACCGACCGACCGACCGACCGACCGACCGACCCGACCCGACCCGACCCGACCCGACCCGACCCGACCCGACCCGACCCGACCCGACCCGACCGACCGACCGACCGACCGACCGACCGACCGACCGACCGACCGACCGACCGACTGACCCACCCACAGACCGACCCACCCACAGACCGACCCACCCACCGACAGACTGACTGACTCAGTGACTGACCCACCCACCGACAGACTTACTGACTCAGTGACTGACTGACTGGCTCAGTGAATGACAGGCTGAGCAACTGACTGACCTACTGAGTGACTGGCTGACTGACAGACTTGATGACCTAAAGACAGACTGACTGACCCACTGAATGACAAATTGACCTACTGACTGACTGGCTGATCTACTGACTGACTGACTGATCTCTTGACCTGCTAACTGGTTGACCTACTGACTGACTGACTGGCTGACCTACTGACTGACTGAGTGACTAGCTGTCTGACAGACTGAGTGACTAGCTGTCTGACTGACTGACTGGGTGACTAGCTGTCTGACAGACTGAGTGACTAGCTGTCTTACAGTCTGAGTGATTAGCTGACTGACCAACTAACTGACTGACTTACAGATTGGCTGACCTAGTGACTGCTGAATGACCTAATGACGGACTGGCTGACCCACTGACTGACAGAATGACCTACTGACTGACTGGCTGACCTACTGGCAGACTGACTAACTGACTGACTGATCGATCGACCAAATGACTGACCTACTGAAAGACCTACTGACAGACTGACCTACTGACTGAGAGACAGACTGACTGACCTACTGACTGAATGACTGACTGACTCACAGACTGACTCACTGACTGTGACTGACTCACTGACTGACTCACTGACTGTGATTGACTCACTTACTGTGACTGACTCACTGACTGTGACTGACTGACTGATTTACTGACTGACTGACTGGCTGACATACTGACTGACTGAGTGAGTAGATGTCTGACAGACTGAGTGACTAGCTGTCTGACAGACTGAGTGACTGACTGACCGACCGACGGTAAGACCGACTGACTGACCAACCTACTGAGTGACTAGCTGTCTGACAGACTGAGTGACTAGCTGACTAACTAGCTGACTAGCTGACTGACTAGCTGACTGACTGACTGACTGACTGACTGACCTTATGACTGCTGAATGACCTAATGACGGACTGGCTGACCCACAGACTGACAGAATGACCTACTGACTGACTGGCTGACCTAGTGGCAGACTGACTGACTGACTGACTGACTGACTGACGGACTGACTGACTGACTGACTGACTGACTGACTGACTGACTGACTGACTGACTGACTGACTGACTGAGTAGCTGACTAACTGACTAACTGACTGACTGACTGACTAACTGACTGACTGACTGACTGACTAACTGACTGACTGACTGACTGACTGACTGACCGACCGACCGACCGACCGACCGACCGACCGACCGACCGACCGACCGACCGACCGACCGACCCGACCCGACCCGACCCGACCCGACCCGACCCGACCCGACCCGACCCGACCCGACCCGACCCGACCCGACCCGACCCGACCCGACCCGACCGACCGACCGACCGACCGACCGACCGACCGACCGACCGACTGACCCACCCACAGACCGACCCACCCACAGACCGACCCACCCACCGACAGACTGACTGACTCAGTGACTGACCCACCCACCGACAGACTGACTGACTCAGTGACTGACTGACTGGCTCAGTGAATGACAGGCTGAGCAACTGACTGACCTACTGAGTGACTGGCTGACTGACAGACTTGATGACCTAAAGACAGACTGACTGACCCACTGAATGACAAATTGACCTACTGACTGACTGGCTGATCTACTGACTGACTGACTGATCTCTTGACCTGCTAACTGGTTGACCTACTGACTGACTGACTGGCTGACCTACTGACTGACTGAGTGACTAGCTGTCTGACAGACTGAGTGACTAGCTGTCTGACTGACTGACTGGGTGACTAGCTGTCTGACAGACTGAGTGACTAGCTGTCTTACAGTCTGAGTGATTAGCTGACTGACCAACTAACTGACTGACTTACAGATTGGCTGACCTAGTGACTGCTGAATGACCTAATGACGGACTGGCTGACCCACTGACTGACAGAATGACCTACTGACTGACTGGCTGACCTACTGGCAGACTGACTAACTGACTGACTGATCGATCGACCAAATGACTGACCTACTGAAAGACCTACTGACAGACTGACCTACTGACTGAGAGACAGACTGACTGACCTACTGACTGAATGACTGACTGACTCACAGACTGACTCACTGACTGTGACTGACTCACTGACTGACTCACTGACTGTGACTGACTCACTTACTGTGACTGACTCACTGACTGTGACTGACTGACTGATTTACTGACTGACTGACTGGCTGACATACTGACTGACTGAGTGAGTAGATGTCTGACAGACTGAGTGACTAGCTGTCTGACAGACTGAGTGACTGACTGACCGACCGACGGTAAGACCGACTGACTGACCAACCTACTGAGTGAATAGCTGTCTGACAGACTGAGTGACTAGCTGACTAACTAGCTGACTAGCTGACTGACTAGCTGACTGACTGACTGACTGACTGACTGACCTTATGACTGCTGAATGACCTAATGACGGACTGGCTGACCCACAGACTGACAGAATGACCTACTGACTGACTGGCTGACCTACTGGCAGACTGACTGACTGACTGACTGACTGACTGACTGACTGACTGACTGACTGACTGACTGACTGACTGACTGACTGACTGACTGACTGACTGACTGACTGACTGACTGACTGACTGACTGACTGACTGACTGACTGACTGACTGACTGAGTAGCTGACTAACTGACTAACTGACTGACTGACTGACTGACTAACTGACTGACTGACTGACTGACTGACTGACTGACTGACTGACCGACCGACCGACTGACCCACCCACAGACCGACCCACCCACAGACCGACCCACCCACCGACAGACTGACTGACTCAGTGACTGACCCACCCACCGACAGACTGACTGACTCAGTGACTGACTGACTGGCTCAGTGAATGACAGGCTGAGCAACTGACTGACCTACTGAGTGACTGGCTGACTGACAGACTTGATGACCTAAAGACAGACTGACTGACCCACTGAATGACAAATTGACCTACTGACTGACTGGCTGATCTACTGACTGACTGACTGATCTCTTGACCTGCTAACTGGTTGACCTACTGACTGACTGACTGGCTGACCTACTGACTGACTGACTGACTAGCTGTCTGACAGACTGAGTGACTAGCTGTCTGACTGACTGACTGGGTGACTAGCTGTCTGACAGACTGAGTGACTAGCTGTCTTACAGTCTGAGTGATTAGCTGACTGACCAACTAACTGACTGACTTACAGATTGGCTGACCTAGTGACTGCTGAATGACCTAATGACGGACTGGCTGACCCACTGACTGACAGAATGACCTACTGACTGACTGGCTGACCTACTGGCAGACTGACTAACTGACTGACTGATCGATCGACCAAATGACCTACTGAAAGACGTACTGACAGACTGACCTACTGACTGAGAGACAGACTGACTGACCTACTGACTGAATGACTGACTGACTCACAGACTGACTCACTGACTGTGACTGACTCACTGACTGACTCACTGACTGTGACTGACTCACTTACTGTGACTGACTCACTGACTGTGACTGACTGACTGATTTACTGACTGACTGACTGGCTGACATACTGACTGACTGAGTGAGTAGATGTCTGACAGACTGAGTGACTAGCTGTCTGACAGACTGAGTGACTGACTGACCGACCGACGGTAAGACCGACTGACTGACCAACCTACTGAGTGACTAGCTGTCTGACAGACTGAGTGACTAGCTGACTAACTAGCTGACTAGCTGACTGACTAGCTGACTGACTGACTGACTGACTGACCTTATGACTGCTGAATGACCTAATGACGGACTGGCTGACCCACAGACTGACAGAATGACCTAGTGACTGACTGGCTGACCTACTGGCAGACTGACTGACTGACTGACTGACTGACTGACTGACTGACTGACTGACTGACTGACTGACTGACTGACTGACTGACTGACTGACTGACTGACTGACTGACTGACTGACTGACTGACTGACTGACTGACTGACTGAGTAGCTGACTAACTGACTAACTGACTGACTGACTGACTGACTAACTGACTGACTGACTGACTGACTGACTGACTGACTGACTGACTGACTGACCGACCGACCGACCGACCGACCGACCGACCGACCGACCGACCGACCGACCGACCGACCGACCGACCCGACCCGACCCGACCCGACCCGACCCGACCCGACCCGACCCGACCCGACCCGACCCGACCGACCGACCGACCGACCGACCGACCGACCGACCGACTGACTGACCCACCCACAGACCGACCCACCCACAGACCGACCCACCCACCGACAGACTGACTGACTCAGTGACTGACCCACCCACCGACAGACTGACTGACTCAGTGACTGACTGACTGGCTCAGTGAATGACAGGCTGAGCAACTGACTGACCTACTGAGTGACTGGCTGACTGACAGACTTGATGACCTAAAGACAGACTGACTGACCCACTGAATGACAAATTGACCTACTGACTGACTGGCTGATCTACTGACTGACTGACTGATCTCTTGACCTGCTAACTGGTTGACCTACTGACTGACTGACTGGCTGACCTACTGACTGACTGAGTAACTAGCTGTCTGACAGACTGAGTGACTAGCTGTCTGACTGACTGACTGGGTGACTAGCTGTCTGACAGACTGAGTGACTAGCTGTCTTACAGTCTGAGTGATTAGCTGACTGACCAACTAACTGACTGACTTACAGATTGGCTGACCTAGTGACTGCTGAATGACCTAATGACGGACTGGCTGACCCACTGACTGACAGAATGACCTACTGACTGACTGGCTGACCTACTGGCAGACTGACTAACTGACTGACTGATCGATCGACCAAATGACTGACCTACTGAAAGACCTACTGACAGACTGACCTACTGACTGAGAGACAGACTGACTGACCTACTGACTGAATGACTGACTGACTCACAGACTGACTCACTGACTGTGACTGACTCACTGACTGACTCACTGACTGTGACTGACTCACTTACTGTGACTGACTCACTGACTGTGACTGACTGACTGATTTACTGACTGACTGACTGGCTGACATACTGACTGACTGAGTGAGTAGATGTCTGACAGACTGAGTGACTAGCTGTCTGACAGACTGAGTGACTGACTGACCGACCGACGGTAAGACCGACTGACTGACCAACCTACTGAGTGACTAGCTGTCTGACAGACTGAGTGACTAGCTGACTAACTAGCTGACTAGCTGACTGACTAGCTGACTGACTGACTGACTGACTGACTGACCTTATGACTGCTGAATGACCTAATGACGGACTGGCTGACCCACAGACTGACAGAATGACCTACTGACTGACTGGCTGACCTACTGGCAGACTGACTGACTGACTGACTGACTGACTGACTGACTGACTGACTGACTGACTGACTGACTGACTGACTGACTGACTGACTGACTGACTGACTGACTGACTGACTGACTGACTGACTGACTGACTGACTGACTGACTGACTGACTGACTGACTGACTGACTGACTGACTGACTGACTGACTGACTGACTGACTGACTGACTGACTGACTGACTGACTGACTGACTGAGTAGCTGACTAACTGACTAACTGACTGACTGACTGACTGACTAACTGACTGACTGACTGACTGACTGACTGACTGACTGACTGACTGACTGACCGACCGACCGACCGACCGACCGACCGACCGACCGACCGACCGACCGACCGACCGACCGACCGACCGACCGACCGACCGACCCGACCCGACCCGACCCGACCCGACCCGACCCGACCCGACCCGACCCGACCCGACCCGACCCGACCCGACCCGACCCGACCCGACCGACCGACCGACCGACCGACCGACCGACCGACTGACCCACCCACAGACCGACCCACCCACAGACCGACCCACCCACCGACAGACTGACTGACTCAGTGACTGACCCACCCACCGACAGACTGACTGACTCAGTGACTGACTGACTGGCTCAGTGAATGACAGGCTGAGCAACTGACTGACCTACTGAGTGACTGGCTGACTGACAGACTTGATGACCTAAAGACAGACTGACTGACCCACTGAATGACAAATTGACCTACTGACTGACTGGCTGATCTACTGACTGACTGACTGATCTCTTGACCTGCTAACTGGTTGACCTACTGACTGACTGACTGACTGGCTGAAATACTGACTGACTGAGTGACTAGCTGTCTGACAGACTGAGTGACTAGCTGTCTGACTGACTGACTGGGTGACTAGCTGTCTGACAGACTGAGTGACTAGCTGTCTTACAGTCTGAGTGATTAGCTGACTGACCAACTAACTGACTGACTTACAGATTGGCTGACCTAGTGACTGCTGAATGACCTAATGACGGACTGGCTGACCCACTGACTGACAGAATGACCTACTGACTGACTGGCTGACCTACTGGCAGACTGACTAACTGACTGACTGATCGATCGACCAAATGACTGACCTACTGAAAGACCTACTGACAGACTGACCTACTGACTGAGAGACAGACAGACTGACCTACTGACTGAATGACTGACTGACTCACAGACTGACTCACTGACTGTGACTGACTCACTGACTGACTCACTGACTGTGACTGACTCACTTACTGTGACTGACTCACTGACTGTGACTGACTGACTGATTTACTGACTGACTGACTGGCTGACATACTGACTGACTGAGTGAGTAGATGTCTGACAGACTGAGTGACTAGCTGTCTGACAGACTGAGTGACTGACTGACCGACCGACGGTAAGACCGACTGACTGACCAACCTACTGAGTGACTAGCTGTCTGACAGACTGAGTGACTAGCTGACTAACTAGCTGACTAGCTGACTGACTAGCTGACTGACTGACTGACTGACTGACTGACCTTATGACTGCTGAATGACCTAATGACGGACTGGCTGACCCACAGACTGACAGAATGACCTACTGACTGACTGGCTGACCTACTGGCAGACTGACTGACTGACTGACTGACTGACTGACTGACTGACTGACTGACTGACTGACTGACTGACTGACTGACTGACTGACTGACTGACTGACTGACTGACTGACTGACTGACTGACTGACTGACTGACTGACTGACTGACTGACTGACTGACTGACTGACTGACTGACTGAGTAGCTGACTAACTGACTAACTGACTGACTGACTGACTGACTAACTGTCTGACTGACTGACTGACTGACTGACTGACTGACTGACTGACTGACCGACCGACCGACCGACCGACCGACCGACCGACCGACCGACCGACCGACCGACCGACCGACCGACCGACCGACCGACCGACCGACCGACCGACCCGACCCGACCCGACCCGACCCGACCCGACCCGACCCGACCCGACCCGACCCGACCCGACCCGACCCGACCGACCGACCGACCGACCGACCGACCGACCGACCGACCGACCGACTGACCCACCCACAGACCGACCCACCCACAGACCGACCCACCCACCGACAGACTGACTGACTCAGTGACTGACCCACCCACCGACAGACTGACTGACTCAGTGACTGACTGACTGTCTCAGTGAATGACAGGCTGAGCAACTGACTGACCTACTGAGTGACTGGCTGACTGACAGACTTGATGACCTAAAGACAGACTGACTGACCCACTGAATGACAAATTGACCTACTGACTGACTGGCTGATCTAATGACTGACTGACTGATCTCTTGACCTGCTAACTGGTTGACCTACTGACTGACTGACTGGCTGACCTACTGACTGACTGAGTGACTAGCTGTCTGACAGATTGAGTGACTAGCTGTCTGACTGACTGACTGGGTGACTAGCTGTCTGACAGACTGAGTGACTAGCTGTCTTACAGTCTGAGTGATTAGCTGACTGACCAACTAACTGACTGACTTACAGATTGGCTGACCTAGTGACTGCTGAATGACCTAATGACGGACTGGCTGACCCACTGACTGACAGAATGACCTACGGACTGACTGGCTGACCTACTGGCAGACTGACTAACTGACTGACTGATCGATCGACCAAATGACTGACCTACTGAAAGACCTACTGACAGACTGACCTACTGACTGAGAGACAGACTGACTGACCTACTGACTGAATGACTGACTGACTCACAGACTGACTCACTGACTGTGACTGACTCACTGACTGACTCACTGACTGTGACTGACTCACTTACTGTGACTGACTCACTGACTGTGACTGACTGACTGATTTACTGACTGACTGACTGGCTGACATACTGACTGACTGAGTGAGTAGATGTCTGACAGACTGAGTGACTAGCTGTCTGACAGACTGAGTGACTGACTGACCGACCGACGGTAAGACCGACTGACTGACCAACCTACTGAGTGACTAGCTGTCTGACAGACTGAGTGACTAGCTGACTAACTAGCTGACTAGCTGACTGACTAGCTGACTGACTGACTGACTGACTGACCTTATGACTGCTGAATGACCTAATGACGGACTGGCTGACCCACAGACTGACAGAATGACCTACTGACTGACTGGCTGACCTACTGGCAGACTGACTGACTGACTGACTGACTGACTGACTGACTGACTGACTGACTGACTGACTGACTGACTGACTGACTGACTGACTGACTGACTGACTGACTGACTGACTGACTGACTGACTGACTGAGTAACTGACTAACTGACTTACTGACTGACTGACTGACTGACTAACTGACTGACTGACTGACTGACTGACTGACTGACTGACTGACTGACTGACTGACCGACCGACCGACCGACCGACCGACCGACCGACCGACCGACCGACCGACCGACCGACCAACCGACCCGACCCGACCCGACCCGACCCGACCCGACCCGACCCGACCCGACCCGACCCGACCCGACTCGACCCGACCCGACCGACCGACCGACCGACCGACCGACCGACCGACCGACCGACCGACCGACCGACTGACCCACCCACAGACCGACCCACCCACAGACCGACCCACCCACCGACAGACTGACTGACTCAGTGACTGACCCACCCACCGACAGACTGACTGACTCAGTGACTGACTGACTGGCTCAGTGAATGACAGGCTGAGCAACTGACTGACCTACTGAGTGACTGGCTGACTGACAGACTTGATGACCTAAAGACAGACTGACTGACCCACTGAATGACAAATTGACCTACTGACTGACTGGCTGATCTACTGACTGACTGACTGATCTCTTGACCTGCTAACTGGTTGACCTACTGACTGACTGACTGGCTGACCTACTGACTGACTGAGTGACTAGCTGTCTGACAGACTGAGTGACTAGCTGTCTGACTGACTGACTGGGTGACTAGCTGTCTGACAGACTGAGTGACTAGCTGTCTTACAGTCTGAGTGATTAGCTGACTGACCAACTAACTGACTGACTTACAGATTGGCTGACCTAGTGACTGCTGAATGACCTAATGACGGACTGGCTGACCCACTGACTGACAGAATGACCTACTGACTGACTGGCTGACCTACTGGCAGACTGACTAACTGACTGACTGATCGATCGACCAAATGACTGACCTACTGAAAGACCTACTGACAGACTGACCTACTGACTGAGAGACAGACTGACTGACCTACTGACTGAATGACTGACTGACTCACAGACTGACTCACTGACTGTGACTGACTCACTGACTGACTCACTGACTGTGACTGACTCACTTACTGTGACTGACTCACTGACTGTGACTGACTGACTGATTTACTGACTGACTGACTGGCTGACATACTGACTGACTGAGTGAGTAGATGTCTGACAGACTGAGTGACTAGCTGTCTGACAGACTGAGTGACTGACTGACCGACCGACGGTAAGACCGACTGACTGACCAACCTACTGAGTGACTAGCTGTCTGACAGACTGAGTGACTAGCTGACTAACTAGCTGACTAGCTGACTGACTAGCTGACTGACTGACTGACTGACTGACTGACCTTATGACTGCTTAATGACCTAATGACGGACTGGCTGACCCACAGACTGACAGAATGACCTACTGACTGACTGGCTGACCTACTGGCAGACTGACTGACTGACTGACTGACTGACTGACTGACTGACTGACTGACTGACTGACTGACTGACTGACTGACTGACTGACTGACTGACTGACTGACTGACTGACTGACTGACTGACTGACTGACTGACTGACTGACTGACTGAGTAGCTGACTAACTGACTAACTGACTGACTGACTGACTGACTGACTGACTGACTGACTGACTGACTGACTGACTGACTGACTGACCGACCGACCGACCGACCGACCGACCGACCGACCGACCGACCGACCGACCGACCGACCGACCGACCGACCGACCGACCGACCCGACCCGACCCGACCCGACCCGACCCGACCCGACCCGACCCGACCCGACCCGACCCGACCCGACCCGACCCGACCCGACCGACCGACCGACCGACCGACCGACCGACTGACCCACCCACAGACCGACCCACCCACAGACCGACCCACCCACCGACAGACTGACTGACTCAGTGACTGACCCACCCACCGACAGACTGACTGACTCAGTGACTGACTGACTGGCTCAGTGAATGACAGGCTGAGCAACTGACTGACCTACTGAGTGACTGGCTGACTGACAGACTTGATGACCTAAAGACAGACTGACTGACCCACTGAATGACAAATTGACCTACTGACTGACTGGCTGATCTACTGACTGACTGACTGATCTCTTGACCTGCTAACTGGTTGACCTACTGACTGACTGACTGGCTGACCTACTGACTGACTGAGTGACTAGCTGTCTGACAGACTGAGTAGTGACTAGCTGTCTGACTGACTGACTGGGTGACTAGCTGTCTGACAGACTGAGTGACTAGCTGTCTTACAGTCTGAGTGATTAGCTGACTGACCAACTAACTGACTGACTTACAGATTGGCTGACCTAGTGACTGCTGAATGACCTAATGACGGACTGGCTGACCCACTGACTGACAGAATGACCTACTGACTGACTGGCTGACCTACTGGCAGACTGACTAACTGACTGACTGATCGATCGACCAAATGACTGACCTACTGAAAGACCTACTGACAGACTGACCTACTGACTGAGAGACAGACTGACTGACCTACTGACTGAATGACTGACTGACTCACAGACTGACTCACTGACTGTGACTGACTCACTGACTGACTCACTGACTGTGACTGACTCACTTACTGTGACTGACTCACTGACTGTGACTGACTGACTGATTTACTGACTGACTGACTGGCTGACATACTGACTGACTGAGTGAGTAGATGTCTGACAGACTGAGTGACTAGCTGTCTGACAGACTGAGTGACTGACTGACCGACCGACGGTAAGACCGACTGACTGACCAACCTACTGAGTGACTAGCTGTCTGACAGACTGAGTGACTAGCTGACTAACTAGCTGACTAGCTGACTGACTAGCTGACTGACTGACTGACTGACCTTATGACTGCTGAATGACCTAATGACGGACTGGCTGACCCACAGACTGACAGAATGACCTACTGACTGACTGGCTGACCTACTGGCAGACTGACTGACTGACTGACTGACTGACTGACTGACTGACTGACTGACTGACTGACTGACTGACTGACTGACTGACTGACTGACTGACTGACTGACTGACTGACTGACTGACTGACTGACTGACTGACTGAGTAGCTGACTAACTGACTAACTGACTGACTGACTGACTGACTAACTGACTGACTGACTGACTGACTGACTGACTGACTGACTGACTGACTGACTGACTGACCGACCGACCGACCGACCGACCGACCGACCGACCGACCGACCGACCGACTGACCGACCGACCGACCGACCGACCGACCGACCCGACCCGACCCGACCCGACCCGACCCGACCCGACCCGACCCGACACGACCCGACCCGACCCGACCGACCGACCGACCGACCGACCGACCGACCGACCGACCGACCGACCGACCGACCGACTGACCCACCCACAGACCGACCCACCCACAGACCGACCCACCCACCGACAGACTGACTGACTCAGTGACTGACTGACTGGCTCAGTGAATGACAGGCTGAGCAACTGACTGACCTACTGAGTGACTGGCTGACTGACAGACTTGATGACCGAAAGACAGACTGACTGACCCACTGAATGACAAATTGACCTACTGACTGACTGGCTGATCTACTGACTGACTGACTGATCTCTTGACCTGCTAACTGGTTGACCTACTGACTGACTGACTGGCTGACCTACTGACTGACTGAGTGACTAGCTGTCTGACAGACTGAGTGACTAGCTGTCTGACTGACTGACTGGGTGACTAGCTGTCTGACAGACTGAGTGACTAGCTGTCTTACAGTCTGAGTGATTAGCTGACTGACCAACTAACTGACTGACTTACAGATTGGCTGACCTAGTGACTGCTGAATGACCTAATGACGGACTGGCTGACCCACTGACTGACAGAATGACCTACTGACTGACTGGCTGACCTACTGGCAGACTGACTAACTGACTGACTGATCGATCGACCAAATGACTGACCTACTGAAAGACCTACTGACAGACTGACCTACTGACTGAGAGACAGACTGACTGACCTACTGACTGAATGACTGACTGACTCACAGACTGACTCACTGACTGTGACTGACTCACTGACTGACTCACTGACTGTGACTGACTCACTTACTGTGACTGACTCACTGACTGTGACTGACTGACTGATTTACTGACTGACTGACTGGCTGACATACTGACTGACTGAGTGAGTAGATGTCTGACAGACTGAGTGACTAGCTGTCTGACAGACTGAGTGACTGACTGACCGACCGACGGTAAGACCGACTGACTGACCAACCTACTGAGTGACTAGCTGTCTGACAGACTGAGTGACTAGCTGACTAACTAGCTGACTAGCTGACTGACTAGCTGACTGACTGACTGACTGACTGACTGACCTTATGACTGCTGAATGACCTAATGACGGACTGGCTGACCCACAGACTGACAGAATGACCTACTGACTGACTGGCTGACCTACTGGCAGACTGACTGACTGACTGACTGACTGACTGACTGACTGACTGACTGACTGACTGACTGACTGACTGACTGACTGACTGACTGACTGACTGACTGACTGACTGACTGACTGACTGACTGACTGACTGACTGACTGACTGACTGACTGACTGACTGACTGACTGACTGACTGACTGACTGACTGACTGACTGAGTAGCTGACTAACTGACTAACTGACTGACTGACTGACTGACTAACTGACTGACTGACTGACTGACTGACTGACTGACTGACTGACTGACTGACTGACCGACCGACCGACCGACCGACCGACCGACCGACCGACCGACCGACCGACCGACCGACCGACCGACCGACCGACCCGACCCGACCCGACCCGACCCGACCCGACCCGACCCGACCCGACCCGACCCGACCCGACCCGACCGACCGACCGACCGACCGACCGACCGACCGACCGACTGACCCACCCACAGACCGACCCACCCACAGACCGACCCACCCACCGACAGACTGACTGACTCAGTGACTGACCCACCCACCGACAGACTGACTGACTCAGTGACTGACTGACTGGCTCAGTGAATGACAGGCTGAGCAACTGACTGACCTACTGAGTGACTGGCTGACTGACAGACTTGATGACCTAAAGACAGACTGACTGACCCACTGAATGACAAATTGACCTACTGACTGACTGGCTGATCTACTGACTGACTGACTGATCTCTTGACCTGCTAACTGGTTGACCTACTGACTGACTGACTGGCTGACCTACTGACTGACTGAGTGACTAGCTGTCTGACAGACTGAGTGACTAGCTGTCTGACTGACTGACTGGGTGACTAGCTGTCTGACAGACTGAGTGACTAGCTGTCTTACAGTCTGAGTGATTAGCTGACTGACCAACTAACTGACTGACTTACAGATTGGCTGACCTAGTGACTGCTGAATGACCTAATGACGGACTGGCTGACCCACTGACTGACAGAATGACCTACTGACTGACTGGCTGACCTACTGGCAGACTGACTAACTGACTGACTGATCGATCGACCAAATGACTGACCTACTGAAAGACCTACTGACAGACTGACCTACTGACTGAGAGACAGACTGACTGACCTACTGACTGAATGACTGACTGACTCACAGACTGACTCACTGACTGTGACTGACTCACTGACTGACTCACTGACTGTGACTGACTCACTTACTGTGACTGACTCACTGACTGTGACTGACTGACTGATTTACTGACTGACTGACTGGCTGACATACTGACTGACTGAGTGAGTAGATGTCTGACAGACTGAGTGACTAGCTGTCTGACAGACTGAGTGACTGACTGACCGACCGACGGTAAGACCGACTGACTGACCAACCTACTGAGTGACTAGCTGTCTGACAGACTGAGTGACTAGCTGACTAACTAGCTGACTAGCTGACTGACTAGCTGACTGACTGACTGACTGACTGACTGACTGACTGACTGACCTTATGACTGCTGAATGACCTAATGACGGACTGGCTGACCCACAGACTGACAGAATGACCTACTGACTGACTGGCTGACCTACTGGCAGACTGACTGACTGACTGACTGACTGACTGACTGACTGACTGACTGACTGACTGACTGACTGACTGACTGACTGACTGACTGACTGACTGACTGACTGACTGACTGACTGACTGACTGACTGAGTAGCTGACTAACTGACTAACTGACTGACTGACTGACTGACTGACTAACTGACTGACTGACTGACTGACTGACTGACTGACTGACTGACTGACTGACCGACCGACCGACCGACCGACCGACCGACCGACCGACCGACCGACCGACCGACCGACCGACCGACCGACCGACTGACCGACCGACCCGACCCGACCCGACCCGACCCGACCCGACCCGACCCGACCCGACCCGACCCGACCCGACCCGACCCGACCGACCGACCGACCGACCGACCGACCGACCGACCGACCGACTGACCCACCCACAGACCGACCCACCCACAGACCGACCCACCCACCGACAGACTGACTGACTCAGTGACTGACCCACCCACCGACAGACTGACTGACTCAGTGACTGACTGACTGGCTCAGTGAATGACAGGCTGAGCAACTGACTGACCTACTGAGTGACTGGCTGACTGACAGACTTGATGACCTAAAGACAGACTGACTGACCCACTGAATGACAAATTGACCTACTGACTGACTGGCTGATCTACTGACTGACTGACTGATCTCTTGACCTGCTAACTGGTTGACCTACTGACTGACTGACTGGCTGACCTACTGACTGACTGAGTGACTAGCTGTCTGACAGACTGAGTGACTAGCTGTCTGACTGACTGACTGGGTGACTAGCTGTCTGACAGACTGAGTGACTAGCTGTCTTACAGTCTGAGTGACTAGCTGACTGACCAACTAACTGACTGACTTACAGATTGGCTGACCTAGTGACTGCTGAATGACCTAATGACGGACTGGCTGACCCACTGACTGACAGAATGACCTACTGACTGACTGGCTGACCTACTGGCAGACTGACTAACTGACTGACTGATCGATCGACCAAATGACTGACCTACTGAAAGACCTACTGACAGACTGACCTACTGACTGAGAGACAGACTGACTGACCTACTGACTGAATGACTGACTGACTCACAGACTGACTCACTGACTGTGACTGACTCACTGACTGACTCACTGACTGTGACTGACTCACTTACTGTGACTGACTCACTGACTGTGACTGACTGACTGATTTACTGACTGACTGACTGGCTGACATACTGACTGACTGAGTGAGTAGATGTCTGACAGACTGAGTGACTAGCTGTCTGAAAGACTGAGTGACTGACTGACCGACCGACGGTAAGACCGACTGACTGACCAACCTACTGAGTGACTAGCTGTCTGACAGACTGAGTGACTAGCTGACTAACTAGCTGACTAGCTGACTGACTAGCTGACTGACTGACTGACTGACTGACTGACCTTATGACTGCTGAATGACCTAATGACGGACTGGCTGACCCACAGACTGACAGAATGACCTACTGACTGACTGGCTGACCTACTGGCAGACTGACTGACTGACTGACTGACTGACTGACTGACTGACTGACTGACTGACTGACTGACTGACTGACTGACTGACTGACTGACTGACTGACTGACTGACTGACTGACTGACTAACTGACTGACTGACTGACTGACTGACTGACTGACTGACTGACTGACTGACCGACCGACCGACCGACCGACCGACCGACCGACCGACCGACCGACCGACCGACCGACCGACCCGACCCGACCCGACCCGACCCGACCCGACCCGACCCGACCCGACCCGACCCGACCCGACCCGACCCGACCCGACCCGACCCGACCCGACCGACCGACCGACCGACCGACCGACCGACCGACCGACCAACCGACCGACCGACCGACTGACCCACCCACAGACCGACCCACCCACAGACCGACCCACCCACCGACAGACTGACTGACTCAGTGACTGACCCACCCACCGACAGACTGACTGACTCAGTGACTGACTGACTGGCTCAGTGAATGACAGGCTGAGCAACTGACTGACCTACTGAGTGACTGGCTGACTGACAGACTTGATGACCTAAAGACAGACTGACTGACCCACTGAATGACAAATTGACCTACTGACTGACTGGCTGATCTACTGACTGACTGACTGATCTCTTGACCTGCTAACTGGTTGACCTACTGACTGACTGACTGGCTGACCTACTGACTGACTGAGTGACTAGCTGTCTGACAGACTGAGTGACTAGCTGTCTGACTGACTGACTGGGTGACTAGCTGTCTGACAGACTGAGTGACTAGCTGTCTTACAGTCTGAGTGATTAGCTGACTGACCAACTAACTGACTGACTTACAGATTGGCTGACCTAGTGACTGCTGAATGACCTAATGACGGACTGGCTGACCCACTGACTGACAGAATGACCTACTGACTGACTGGCTGACCTACTGGCAGACTGACTAACTGACTGACTGATCGATCGACCAAATGACTGACCTACTGAAAGACCTACTGACAGACTGACCTACTGACTGAGAGACAGACTGACTGACCTACTGACTGAATGACTGACTGACTCACAGACTGACTCACTGACTGTGACTGACTCACTGACTGACTCACTGACTGTGACTGACTCACTTACTGTGACTGACTCACTGACTGTGACTGACTGACTGATTTACTGACTGACTGACTGGCTGACATACTGACTGACTGAGTGAGTAGATGTCTGACAGACTGAGTGACTAGCTGTCTGACAGACTGAGTGACTGACTGACCGACCGACGGTAAGACCGACTGACTGACCAACCTACTGAGTGACTAGCTGTCTGACAGACTGAGTGACTAGCTGACTAACTAGCTGACTAGCTGACTGACTAGCTGACTGACTGACTGACTGACTGACTGACCTTATGACTGCTGAATGACCTAATGACGGACTGGCTGACCCACAGACTGACAGAATGACCTACTGACTGACTGACTGACTGGCTGACCTACTGGCAGACTGACTGACTGACTGACTGACTGACTGACTGACTGACTGACTGACTGACTGACTGACTGACTGACTGACTGACTGACTGACTGACTGACTGACTGACTGACTGACTGACTGACTGACTGAGTAGCTGACTAACTGACTAACTGACTGACTGACTGACTGACTGACTGACTGACTGACTGACTGACTGACGCGACCGACCGACCGACCGACCGACCGACCGACCGACCGACCGACCGACCGACCGACCGACCGACCGACCGACCGACCGACCGACCCGACCCGACCCGACCCGACCCGACCGACCCGACCCGACCCGACCCGACCCGACCCGACCCGACCGACCGACCGACCGACCGACCGACCGACCGACCGACCCGACCGACCGACCGACTGACCCACCCACAGACCGACCCACCCACAGACCGACCCACCCACCGACAGACTGACTGACTCAGTGACTGACCCACCCACCGACAGACTGACTGACTCAGTGACTGACTGACTGGCTCAGTGAATGACAGGCTGAGCAACTGACTGACCTACTGAGTGACTGGCTGACTGACAGACTTGATGACCTAAAGACAGACTGACTGACCCACTGATTGACAAATTGACCTACTGACTGACTGGCTGATCTACTGACTGACTGACTGATCTCTTGACCTGCTAACTGGTTGACCTACTGACTGACTGACTGGCTGACCTACTGACTGACTGAGTGACTAGCTGTCTGACAGACTGAGTGACTAGCTGTCTGACTGACTGACTGGGTGACTAGCTGTCTGACAGACTGAGTGACTAGCTGTCTTACAGTCTGAGTGATTAGCTGACTGACCAACTAACTGACTGACTTACAGATTGGCTGACCTAGTGACTGCTGAATGACCTAATGACGGACTGGCTGACCCACTGACTGACAGAATGACCTACTGACTGACTGGCTGACCTACTGGCAGACTGACTAACTGACTGACTGATCGATCGACCAAATGACTGACCTACTGAAAGACCTATTGACAGACTGACCTACTGACTGAGAGACAGACTGACTGACCTACTGACTGAATGACTGACTGACTCACAGACTGACTCACTGACTGTGACTGACTCACTGACTGACTCACTGACTGTGACTGACTCACTTACTGTGACTGACTCACTGACTGTGACTGACTGACTGATTTACTGACTGACTGACTGGCTGACATACTGACTGACTGAGTGAGTAGATGTCTGACAGACTGAGTGACTAGCTGTCTGACAGACTGAGTGACTGACTGACCGACCGACGGTAAGACCGATTGACTGACCAACCTACTGAGTGACTAGCTGTCTGACAGACTGAGTGACTAGCTGACTAACTAGCTGACTAGCTGACTGACAAGCTGACTGACTGACTGACTGACTGACTGACCTTATGACTGCTGAATGACCTAATGACGGACTGGCTGACCCACAGACTGACAGAATGACCTACTGACTGACTGGCTGACCTACTGGCAGACTGACAAACTGACTGACTGACTGACTGACTGACTGACTGACTGACTGACTGACTGACTGACTGACTGACTGACTGACTGACTGACTGACTGACTGACTGACTGACTGACTGAGTAGCTGACTAACTGACTAACTGACTGACTGACTGACTGACTAACTGACTGACTGACTGACTGACTGACTGACTGACTGACTGACTGACTGACTGACCGACCGACCGACCGACCGACCGACCGACCGACCGACCGACCGACCGACCGACCGACCGACCGACCGACCGACCGACCGACCGACCGACCGACCCGACCCGACCCGACCCGACCCGACCCGACCCGACCCGACCCGACCCGACCCGACCCGACCCGACCCGACCCGACCCGACCCGACCCGACCCGACCCGACCGACCGACCGACCGACCGACCGACCGACCGACCGACCGACTGACCCACCCACAGACCGACCCACCCACAGACCGACCCACCCACCGACAGACTGACTGACTCAGTGACTGACCCACCCACCGACAGACTGACTGACTCAGTGACTGACTGACTGGCTCAGTGAATGACAGGCTGAGCAACTGACTGACCTACTGAGTGACTGGCTGACTGACAGACTTGATGACCTAAAGACAGACTGACTGACCCACTGATTGACAAATTGACCTACTGACTGACTGGCTGATCTACTGACTGACTGACTGATCTCTTGACCTGCTAACTGGTTGACCTACTGACTGACTGACTGGCTGACCTACTGACTGACTGAGTTACTAGCTGTCTGACAGACTGAGTGACTAGCTGTCTGACTGACTGACTGGGTGACTAGCTGTCTGACAGACTGAGTGACTAGCTGTCTTACAGTCTGAGTGATTAGCTGACTGACCAACTAACTGACTGACTTACAGATTGGCTGACCTAGTGACTGCTGAATGACCTAATGACGGACTGGCTGACCCACTGACTGACAGAATGACCTACTGACTGACTGGCTGACCTACTGGCAGACTGACTAACTGACTGACTGATCGATCGACCAAATGACTGACCTACTGAAAGACCTACTGACAGACTGACCTACTGACTGAGAGACAGACTGACTGACCTACTGACTGAATGACTGACTGACTCACAGACTGACTCACTGACTGTGACTGACTCACTGACTGACTCACTGACTGTGACTGACTCACTTACTGTGACTGACTCACTCTTACTGTGACTGACTCACTGACTGTGACTGATTGACTGATTTACTGACTGACTGACTGGCTGACATACTGACTGACTGAGTGAGTAGATGTCTGACAGACTGAGTGACTAGCTGTCTGACAGACTGAGTGACTGACTGACCGACCGACGGTAAGACCGACTGACTGACCAACCTACTGAGTGACTAGCTGTCTGACAGACTGAGTGACTAGCTGACTAACTAGCTGACTAGCTGACTGACTAGCTGACTGACTGACTGACTGACTGACCTTATGACTGCTGAATGACCTAATGACGGACTGGCTGACCCACAGACTGACAGAATGACCTACTGACTGACTGGCTGACCTACTGGCAGACTGACTGACTGACTGACTGACTGACTGACTGACTGACTGACTGAGTGACTGACTGACTGACTGACTGACTGACTGACTGACTGACTGACTGACTGACTGACTGAGTAGCTGACTAACTGACTAACTGACTGACTGACTGACTGACTAACTGACTGACTGACTGACTGACTGACTGACTGACTGACTGACTGACTGACTGACTGACCGACCGACCGACCGACCGACCGACCGACCGACCGACCGACCGACCGACCGACCGACCGACCGACCCGACCCGACCCGACCCGACCCGACCCGACCCGACCCGACCCGACCCGACCCGACCCGACCCGACCCGACCCGACCCGACCCGACCCGACCCGACCCGACCCGACCGACCGACCGACCGACCGACCGACCGACCGACCGACTGACCGACTGACCCACCCACAGACCGACCCACCCACAGACCGACCCACCCACCGACAGACTGACTGACTCAGTGACTGACCCACCCACCGACAGACTGACTGACTCAGTGACTGACTGACTGGCTCAGTGAATGACAGGCTGAGCAACTGACTGACCTACTGAGTGACTGGCTGACTGACAGACTTGATGACCTAAAGACAGACTGACTGACCCACTGAATGACAAATTGACCTACTGACTGACTGGCTGATCTACTGACTGACTGACTGATCTCTTGACCTGCTAACTGGTTGACCTACTGACTGACTGACTGGCTGACCTACTGACTGACTGAGTGACTAGCTGTCTGACAGACTGAGTGACTAGCTGTCTGACTGACTGACTGGGTGACTAGCTGTCTGACAGACTGAGTGACTAGCTGTCTTACAGTCTGAGTGATTAGCTGACTGACCAACTAACTGACTGACTTACAGATTGGCTGACCTAGTGACTGCTGAATGACCTAATGACGGACTGGCTGACCCACTGACTGACAGAATGACCTACTGACTGACTGGCTGACCTACTGGCAGACTGACTAACTGACTGACTGATCGATCGACCAAATGACTGACCTACTGAAAGACCTACTGACAGACTGACCTACTGACTGAGAGACAGACTGACTGACCTACTGACTGAATGACTGACTGACTCACAGACTGACTCACTGACTGTGACTGACTCACTGACTGACTCACTGACTGTGACTGACTCACTTACTGTGACTGACTCACTGACTGTGACTGACTGACTGATTTACTGACTGACTGACTGGCTGACATACTGACTGACTGAGTGAGTAGATGTCTGACAGACTGAGTGACTAGCTGTCTGACAGACTGAGTGACTGACTGACCGACCGACGGTAAGACCGACTGACTGACCAACCTACTGAGTGACTAGCTGTCTGACAGACTGAGTGACTAGCTGACTAACTAGCTGACTAGCTGAATGACTAGCTGACTGACTGACTGACTGACTGACTGACCTTATGACTGCTGAATGACCTAATGACGGACTGGCTGACCCACAGACTGACAGAATGACCTACTGACTGACTGGCTGACCTACTGGCAGACTGACTGACTGACTGACTGACTGACTGACTGACTGACTGACTGACTGACTGACTGACTGACTGACTGACTGACTGACTGACTGACTGACTGACTGACTGACTGACTGACTGACTGACTGACTGACTGACTGACTGACTGACTGACTGACTGACTGACTGACTGAGTAGCTGACTAACTGACTAACTGACTGACTGACTGACTGACTAACTGACTGACTGACTGACTGACTGACTGACTGACTGACTGACTGACTGACTGACTGACCGACCGACCGACCGACCGACCGACCGACCGACCGACCGACCGACCGACCGACCGACCGACCGACCGACCGACCCGACCCGACCCGACCCGACCCGACCCGACCCGACCCGACCCGACCCGACCCGACCCGACCCGACCCGACCCGACCCGACCCGACCCGACCCGACCGACCGACCGACCGACCGACCGACCGACCGACCGACCGACCGACTGACCCACCCACAGACCGACCCACCCACAGACCGACCCACCCACCGACAGACTGACTGACTCAGTGACTGACCCACCCACCGACAGACTGACTGACTCAGTGACTGACTGACTGGCTCAGTGAATGACAGGCTGAGCAACTGACTGACCTACTGAGTGACTGGCTGACTGACAGACTTGATGACCTAAAGACAGACTGACTGACCCACTGAATGACAAATTGACCTACTGACTGACTGGCTGATCTACTGACTGACTGACTGATCTCTTGACCTGCTAACTGGTTGACCTACTGACTGACTGACTGGCTGACCTACTGACTGACTGAGTGACTAGCTGTCTGACAGACTGAGTGACTAGCTGTCTGACTGACTGACTGGGTGACTAGCTGTCTGACAGACTGAGTGACTAGCTGTCTTACAGTCTGAGTGATTAGCTGACTGACCAACTAACTGACTGACTTACAGATTGGCTGACCTAGTGACTGCTGAATGACCTAATGACGGACTGGCTGACCCACTGACTGACAGAATGACCTACTGACTGACTGGCTGACCTACTGGCAGACTGACTAACTGACTGACTGATCGATCGACCAAATGACTGACCTACTGAAAGACCTACTGACAGACTGACCTACTGACTGAGAGACAGACTGACTGACCTACTGACTGAATGACTGACTGACTCACAGACTGACTCACTGACTGTGACTGACTCACTGACTGACTCACTGACTGTGACTGACTCACTTACTGTGACTGACTCACTGACTGTGACTGACTGACTGATTTACTGACTGACTGACTGGCTGACATACTGACTGACTGAGTGAGTAGATGTCTGACAGACTGAGTGACTAGCTGTCTGACAGACTGAGTGACTGACTGACCGACCGACGGTAAGACCGACTGACTGACCAACCTACTGAGTGACTAGCTGTCTGACAGACTGAGTGACTAGCTGACTAACTAGCTGACTAGCTGACTGACTAGCTGACTGACTGACTGACTGACTGACTGACCTTATGACTGCTGAATGACCTAATGACAGACTGGCTGACCCACAGACTGACAGAATGACCTACTGACTGACTGGCTGACCTACTGGCAGACTGACTGACTGACTGACTGACTGACTGACTGACTGACTGACTGACTGACTGACTGACTGACTGACTGACTGACTGACTGACTGACTGACTGACTGACTGACTGACTGACTGACTGAGTAGCTGACTAACTGACTAACTGACTGACTGACTGACTGACTAACTGACTGACTGACTGACTGACTGACTGACTGACTGACTTACTGACTGACTGACCGACCGACCGACCGACCGACCGACCGACCGACCGACCGACCGACCGACTGACCGACCGACCGACCGACCGACCGACCCGACCCGACCCGACCCGACCCGACCCGACCCGACCCGACCCGACCCGACCCGACCCGACCCGACCCGACCGACCGACCGACCGACCGACCGACCGACCGACCGACCGACTGACCCACCCACAGACCGACCCACCCACAGACCGACCCACCCACCGACAGACTGACTGACTCAGTGACTGACCCACCCACCGACAGACTGACTGACTCAGTGACTGACTGACTGGCTCAGTGAATGACAGGCTGAGCAACTGACTGACCTACTGAGTGACTGGCTGACTGACAGACTTGATGACCTAAAGACAGACTGACTGACCCACTGAATGACAAATTGACCTACTGACTGACTGGCTGATCTACTGACTGACTGACTGATCTCTTGACCTGCTAACTGGTTGACCTACTGACTGACTGACTGACTGGCTGACCTACTGACTGACTGAGTGACTAGCTGTCTGACAGACTGAGTGACTAGCTGTCTGACTGACTGACTGGGTGACTAGCTGTCTGACAGACTGAGTGACTAGCTGTCTTACAGTCTGAGTGATTAGCTGACTGACCAACTAACTGACTGACTTACAGATTGGCTGACCTAGTGACTGCTGAATGACCTAATGACGGACTGGCTGACCCACTGACTGACAGAATGACCTACTGACTGACTGGCTGACCTACTGGCAGACTGACTAACTGACTGACTGATCGATCGACCAAATGACTGACCTACTGAAAGACCTACTGACAGACTGACCTACTGACTGAGAGACAGACTGACTGACCTACTGACTGAATGACTGACTGACTCACAGACTGACTCACTGACTGTGACTGACTCACTGACTGACTCACTGACTGTGGCTGACTCACTTACTGTGACTGACTCACTGACTGTGACTGACTGACTGATTTACTGACTGACTGACTGGCTGACATACTGACTGACTGAGTGAGTAGATGTCTGACAGACTGAGTGACTAGCTGTCTGACAGACTGAGTGACTGACTGACCGACCGACGGTAAGACCGACTGACTGACCAACCTACTGAGTGACTAGCTGTCTGACAGACTGAGTGACTAGCTGACTAACTAGCTGACTAGCTGACTGACTAGCTGACTGACTGACTGACTGACTGACTGACCTTATGACTGCTGAATGACCTAATGACGGACTGGCTGACCCACAGACTGACAGAATGACTGACTGACTGACTGGCTGACCTACTGGCAGACTGACTGACTGACTGACTGACTGACTGACTGACTGACTGACTGACTGACTGACTGACTGACTGACTGACTGACTGACTGACTGACTGACTGACTGACTGACTGACTGACTGACTGAGTAGCTGACTAACTGACTAACTGACTGACTGACTGACTGACTAACTGACTGACTGACTGACTGACTGACTGACTGACTGACTGACTGACTGACTGACCGACCGACCGACCGACCGACCGACCGACCGACCGACCGACCGACCGACCGACCGACCGACCGACCGACCGACCGACCGACCGACCCGACCCGACCCGACCCGACCCGACCCGACCCGACCCGACCCGACCCGACCCGACCCGACCCGACCGACCGACCGACCGACCGACCGACTGACCCACCCACAGACCGACCCACCCACAGACCGACCCACCCACCGACAGACTGACTGACTCAGTGACTGACCCACCCACCGACAGACTGACTGACTCAGTGACTGACTGACTTGCTCAGTGAATGACAGGCTGAGCAACTGACTGACCTACTGAGTGACTGGCTGACTGACAGACTTGATGACCTAAAGACAGACTGACTGACCCACTGAATGACAAATTGACCTACTGACTGACTGGCTGATCTACTGACTGACTGACTGATCTCTTGACCTGCTAACTGGTTGACCTACTGACTGACTGACTGGCTGACCTACTGACTGACTGAGTGACTAGCTGTCTGACAGACTGAGTGACTAGCTGTCTGACTGACTGACTGGGTGACTAGCTGTCTGACAGACTGAGTGACTAGCTGTCTTACAGTCTGAGTGATTAGCTGACTGACCAACTAACTGACTGACTTACAGATTGGCTGACCTAGTGACTGCTGAATGACCTAATGACGGACTGGCTGACCCACTGACTGACAGAATGACCTACTGACTGACTGGCTGACCTACTGGCAGACTGACTAACTGACTGACTGATCGATCGACCAAATGACTGACCTACTGAAAGACCTACTGACAGACTGACCTACTGACTGAGAGACAGACTGACTGACCTACTGACTGAATGACTGACTGACTCACAGACTGACTCACTGACTGTGACTGACTCACTGACTGACTCACTGACTGTGACTGACTCACTTACTGTGACTGACTCACTGACTGTGACTGACTGACTGATTTACTGACTGACTGACTGGCTGACATACTGACTGACTGAGTGAGTAGATGTCTGACAGACTGAGTGACTAGCTGTCTGACAGACTGAGTGACTGACTGACCGACCGACGGTAAGACCGACTGACTGACCAACCTACTGAGTGACTAGCTGTCTGACAGACTGAGTGACTAGCTGACTAACTAGCTGACTAGCTGACTGACTAGCTGACTGACTGACTGACTGACTGACTGACCTTATGACTACTGAATGACCTAATGACGGACTGGCTGACCCACAGACTGACAGAATGACCTACTGACTGACTGGCTGACCTACTGGCAGACTGACTGACTGACTGACTGACTGACTGACTGACTGACTGACTGACTGACTGACTGACTGACTGACTGACTGACTGACTGACTGAGTAGCTGACTAACTGACTAACTGACTGACTGACTGACTGACTAACTGACTGACTGACTGACTGACTGACTGACTGACTGACTGACTGACTGACTGACTGACCGACCGACCGACCGACCGACCGACCGACCGACCGACCGACCGACCGACCGACCGACCGACCGACCGACCGACCGACCCGACCCGACCCGACCCGACCCGACCCGACCCGACCCGACCCGACCCGACCCGACCCGACCCGACCCGTCCCGACCCGACCCGACCCGACCCGACCGACCGACCGACCGACCGACCGACCGACCGACCGACCGACCAACCGACTGACCCACCCACAGACCGACCCACCCACAGACCGACCCACCCACCGACAGACTGACTGACTCAGTGACTGACCCACCCACCGACAGACTGACTGACTCAGTGACTGACTGACTGGCTCAGTGAATGACAGGCTGAGCAACTGACTGACCTACTGAGTGACTGGCTGACTGACAGACTTGATGACCTAAAGACAGACTGACTGACCCACTGAATGACAAATTGACCTACTGACTGACTGGCTGATCTACTGACTGACTGACTGATCTCTTGACCTGCTAACTGGTTGACCTACTGACTGACTGACTGGCTGACCTACTGACTGACTGAGTGACTAGCTGTCTGACAGACTGAGTGACTAGCTGTCTGAATGACTGACTGGGTGACTAGCTGTCTGACAGACTGAGTGACTAGCTGTCTTACAGTCTGAGTGATTAGCTGACTGACCAACTAACTGACTGACTTACAGATTGGCTGACCTAGTGACTGCTGAATGACCTAATGACGGACTGGCTGACCCACTGACTGACAGAATGACCTACTGACTGACTGGCTGACCTACTGGCAGACTGACTAACTGACTGACTGATCGATCGACCAAATGACTGACCTACTGAAAGACCTACTGACAGACTGACCTACTGACTGAGAGACAGACTGACTGACCTACTGACTGAATGACTGACTGACTCACAGACTGACTCACTGACTGTGACTGACTCACTGACTGACTCACTGACTGTGACTGACTCACTTACTGTGACTGACTCACTGACTGTGACTGACTGACTGATTTACTGACTGACTGACTGGCTGACATACTGACTGACTGAGTGAGTAGATGTCTGACAGACTGAGTGACTAGCTGTCTGACAGACTGAGTGACTGACTGACCGACCAACGGTAAGACCGACTGACTGACCAACCTACTGAGTGACTAGCTGTCTGACAGACTGAGTGACTAGCTGACTAACTAGCTGACTAGCTGACTGACTAGCTGACTGACTGACTGACTGACTGACTGACTGACCTTATGACTGCTGAATGACCTAATGACGGACTGGCTGACCCACAGACTGACAGAATGACCTACTGACTGACTGGCTGACCTACTGGCAGACTGACTGACTGACTGACTGACTGACTGACTGACTGACTGACTGACTGACTGACTGACTGACTGACTGACTGACTGACTGACTGACTGACTGACTGACTGACTGACTGAGTAGCTGACTAACTGACTAACTGACTGACTGACTGACTGACTAACTGACTGACTGACTGACTGACTGACTGACTGACTGACTGACTGACTGACTGACTGACTGACCGACCGACCGACCGACCGACCGACCGACCGACCGACCGACCGACTGACCGACCAACCGACCGACCGACCGACCGACCGACCAACCCGACCAGACCCGACCCGACCCGACCCGACCCGACCCGACCCGACCCGACCCGACCCGACCCGACCCGACCCGACCGACCGACCGACCGACCGACCGACCGACCGACCGACCGACTGACCCACCCACAGACCGACCCACCCACAGACCGACCCACCCACTGACAGACTGACTGACTCAGTGACTGACCCACCCACCGACAGACTGACTGACTAAGTGACTGACTGACTGGCTCAGTGAATGACAGGCTGAGCAACTGACTGACCTACTGAGTGACTGGCTGACTGACAGACTTGATGACCTAAAGACAGACTGACTGACCCACTGAATGACAAATTGACCTACTGACTGACTGGCTGATCTACTGACTGACTGACTGATCTCTTGACCTGCTAACTGGTTGACCTACTGACTGACTGACTGGCTGACCTACTGACTGACTGAGTGACTAGCTGTCTGACAGACTGAGTGACTAGCTGTCTGACTGACTGACTGGGTGACTAGCTGTCTGACAGACTGAGTGACTAGCTGTCTTACAGTCTGAGTGATTAGCTGACTGACCAACTAACTGACTGACTTACAGATTGGCTGACCTAGTGACTGCTGAATGACCTAATGACGGACTGGCTGACCCACTGACTGACAGAATGACCTACTGACTGACTGGCTGACCTACTGGCAGACTGACTAACTGACTGACTGATCGATCGACCAAATGACTGACCTACTGAAAGACCTACTGACAGACTGACCTACTGACTGAGAGACAGACTGACTGACCTACTGACTGAATGACTGACTGACTCACAGACTGACTCACTGACTGTGACTGACTCACTGACTGACTCACTGACTGTGACTGACTCACTTACTGTGACTGACTCACTGACTGTGACTGACTGACTGATTTACTGACTGACTGACTGGCTGACATACTGACTGACTGAGTGAGTAGATGTCTGACAGACTGAGTGACTAGCTGTCTGACAGACTGAGTGACTGACTGACCGACCGACGGTAAGACCGACTGACTGACCAACCTACTGAGTGACTAGCTGTCTGACAGACTGAGTGACTAGCTGACTAACTAGCTGACTAGCTGACTGACTAGCTGACTGACTGACTGACTGACTGACTGACCTTATGACTGCTGAATGACCTAATGACGGACTGGCTGACCCACAGACTGACAGAATGACCTACTGACTGACTGGCTGACCTACTGGCAGACTGACTGACTGACTGACTGACTGACTGACTGACTGACTGACTGACTGACTGACTGACTGACTGACTGACTGACTGACTGACTGACTGACTGACTGAGTAGCTGACTAACTGACTAACTGACTGACTGACTGACTGACTAACTGACTGACTGACTGACTGACTGACTGACTGACTGACTGACCGACCGACCGACCGACCGACCGACCGACCGACCGACCGACCGACCGACCGATTGACCGACCGACCGACCGACCGACCGACCGACCGACCCGACCCGACCCGACCCGACCCGACCCGACCCGACCCGACCGACCGACCGACCGACCGACCGACCGACCGACCGACCGACCGACCGACTGACCCACCCACAGACCGACCCACCCACAGACCGACCCACCCACCGACAGACTGACTGACTCAGTGACTGACCCACCCACCGACAGACTGACTGACTCAGTGACTGACTGACTGGCTCAGTGAATGACAGGCTGAGCAACTGACTGACCTACTGAGTGACTGGCTGACTGACAGACTTGATGACCTAAAGACAGACTGACTGACCCACTGAATGACAAATTGACCTACTGACTGACTGGCTGATCTACTGACTGACTGACTGATCTCTTGACCTGCTAACTGGTTGACCTACTGACTGACTGACTGGCTGACCTACTGACTGACTGAGTGACTAGCTGTCTGACAGACTGAGTGACTAGCTGTCTGACTGACTGACTGGGTGACTAGCTGTCTGACAGACTGAGTGACTAGCTGTCTTACAGTCTGAGTGATTAGCTGACTGCCCAACTAACTGACTGACTTACAGATTGGCTGACCTAGTGACTGCTGAATGACCTAATGACGGACTGGCTGACCCACCGACTGACAGAATGACCTACTGACTGACTGGCTGACCTACTGGCAGACTGACTAACTGACTGACTGATCGATCGACCAAATGACTGACCTACTGAAAGACCTACTGACAGACTGACCTACTGACTGAGAGACAGACTGACTGACCTACTGACTGAATGACTGACTGACTCACAGACTGACTCACTGACTGTGACTGACTCACTGACTGACTCACTGACTGTGACTGACTCACTTACTGTGACTGACTCACTGACTGTGACTGACTGACTGACTGACTGACTGACTGACTGACTGACTGACTGACTGACTGACTGACTGACTGACTGACTGACTGACTGACTGACTGAGTAGCTGACTAACTGACTAACTGACTGACTGACTGACTGACTAACTGACTGACTGACTGACTGACTGACTGACTGACTGACTGACTGACTGACTGACTGACTGACTGACTGACCGACCGACCGACCGACCGACCGACCGACCGACCGACCGACTGACCGACCAACCGACCGACCGACCGACCGACCGACCAACCCGACCAGACCCGACCCGACCCGACCCGACCCGACCCGACCCGACCCGACCCGACCCGACCCGACCCGACCGACCGACCGACCGACCGACCGACCGACCGACCGACCGACCGACCGACTGACCCACCCACAGACCGACCCACCCACAGACCGACCCACCCACTGACAGACTGACTGACTCAGTGACTGACCCACCCACCGACAGACTGACTGACTAAGTGACTGACTGACTGGCTCAGTGAATGACAGGCTGAGCAACTGACTGACCTACTGAGTGACTGGCTGACTGACAGACTTGATGACCTAAAGACAGACTGACTGACCCACTGAATGACAAATTGACCTACTGACTGACTGGCTGATCTACTGACTGACTGACTGATCTCTTGACCTGCTAACTGGTTGACCTACTGACTGACTGACTGGCTGACCTACTGACTGACTGAGTGACTAGCTGTCTGACAGACTGAGTGACTAGCTGTCTGACTGACTGACTGGGTGACTAGCTGTCTGACAGACTGAGTGACTAGCTGTCTTACAGTCTGAGTGATTAGCTGACTGACCAACTAACTGACTGACTTACAGATTGGCTGACCTAGTGACTGCTGAATGACCTAATGACGGACTGGCTGACCCACTGACTGACAGAATGACCTACTGACTGACTGGCTGACCTACTGGCAGACTGACTAACTGACTGACTGATCGATCGACCAAATGACTGACCTACTGAAAGACCTACTGACAGACTGACCTACTGACTGAGAGACAGACTGACTGACCTACTGACTGAATGACTGACTGACTCACAGACTGACTCACTGACTGTGACTGACTCACTGACTGACTCACTGACTGTGACTGACTCACTTACTGTGACTGACTCACTGACTGTGACTGACTGACTGATTTACTGACTGACTGACTGGCTGACATACTGACTGACTGAGTGAGTAGATGTCTGACAGACTGAGTGACTAGCTGTCTGACAGACTGAGTGACTGACTGACCGACCGACGGTAAGACCGACTGACTGACCAACCTACTGAGTGACTAGCTGTCTGACAGACTGAGTGACTAGCTGACTAACTAGCTGACTAGCTGACTGACTAGCTGACTGACTGACTGACTGACTGACTGACCTTATGACTGCTGAATGACCTAATGACGGACTGGCTGACCCACAGACTGACAGAATGACCTACTGACTGACTGGCTGACCTACTGGCAGACTGACTGACTGACTGACTGACTGACTGACTGACTGACTGACTGACTGACTGACTGACTGACTGACTGACTGACTGACTGACTGACTGACTGACTGACTGACTGACTGAGTAGCTGACTAACTGACTAACTGACTGACTGACTGACTGACTAACTGACTGACTGACTGACTGACTGACTGACTGACTGACTGACTGACTGACTGACTGACCGACCGACCGACCGACCGACCGACCGACCGACCGACCGACCGACCGACCGATTGACCGACCGACCGACCGACCGACCGACCGACCGACCCGACCCGACCCGACCCGACCCGACCCGACCCGACCCGACCCGACCCGACCCGACCGACCGACCGACCGACCGACCGACCGACCGACCGACCGACCGACTGACCCACCCACAGACCGACCCACCCACAGACCGACCCACCCACCGACAGACTGACTGACTCAGTGACTGACCCACCCACCGACAGACTGACTGACTCAGTGACTGACTGACTGGCTCAGTGAATGACAGGCTGAGCAACTGACTGACCTACTGAGTGACTGGCTGACTGACAGACTTGATGACCTAAAGACAGACTGACTGACCCACTGAATGACAAATTGACCTACTGACTGACTGGCTGATCTACTGACTGACTGACTGATCTCTTGACCTGCTAACTGGTTGACCTACTGACTGACTGACTGGCTGACCTACTGACTGACTGAGTGACTAGCTGTCTGACAGACTGAGTGACTAGCTGTCTGACTGACTGACTGGGTGACTAGCTGTCTGACAGACTGAGTGACTAGCTGTCTTACAGTCTGAGTGATTAGCTGACTGACCAACTAACTGACTGACTTACAGATTGGCTGACCTAGTGACTGCTGAATGACCTAATGACGGACTGGCTGACCCACCGACTGACAGAATGACCTACTGACTGACTGGCTGACCTACTGGCAGACTGACTAACTGACTGACTGATCGATCGACCAAATGACTGACCTACTGAAAGACCTACTGACAGACTGACCTACTGACTGAGAGACAGACTGACTGACCTACTGACTGAATGACTGACTGACTCACAGACTGACTCACTGACTGTGACTGACTCACTGACTGACTCACTGACTGTGACTGACTCACTTACTGTGACTGACTCACTGACTGTGACTGACTGACTGATTTACTGACTGACTGACTGGCTGACATACTGACTGACTGAGTGAGTAGATGTCTGACAGACTGAGTGACTAGCTGTCTGACAGACTGAGTGACTGACTGACCGACCGACGGTAAGACCGACTGACTGACCAACCTACTGAGTGACTAGCTGTCTGACAGACTGAGTGACTAGCTGACTAACTAGCTGACTAGCTGACTGACTAGCTGACTGACTGACTGACTGACTGACTGACCTTATGACTGCTGAATGACCTAATGACGGACTGGCTGACCCACAGACTGACAGAATGACCTACTGACTGACTAGCTGACCTACTGGCAGACTGACTGACTGACTGACTGACTGACTGACTGACTGACTGACTGACTGACTGACTGACTGACTGACTGACTGACTGACTGACTGACTGACTGACTGACTGACTGACTGACTGACTGACTGACTGACTGAGTAGCTGACTAACTGACTAACTGACTAACTGACTGACTGACTAACTGACTGACTGACTGACTGACTGACTGACTGACTGACTGACTGACTGACCGACCGACCGACCGACCGACCGACCGACCGACCGACCGACCGACCGACCGACCGACCGACCGACCGACCGACCGACCCGACCCGACCCGACCCGACCCGACCCGACCCGACCCGACCCGACCCGACCCGACCCGACCGACCGACCGACCGACCGACCGACCGACTGACCCACCCACAGACCGACCCACCCACAGACCGACCCACCCACCGACAGACTGACTGACTCAGTGACTGACCCACCCACCGACAGACTGACTGACTCAGTGACTGACTGACTGGCTCAGTGAATGACAGGCTGAGCAACTGACTGACCTACTGAGTGACTGGCTGACTGACAGACTTGATGACCTAAAGACAGACTGACTGACCCACTGAATGACAAATTGACCTACTGACTGACTGGCTGATCTACTGACTGACTGACTGATCTCTTGACCTGCTAACTGGTTGACCTACTGACTGACTGACTGGCTGACCTACTGACTGACTGAGTGACTAGCTGTCTGACAGACTGAGTGACTAGCTGTCTGACTGACTGACTGGGTGACTAGCTGTCTGACAGACTGAGTGACTAGCTCTCTTACAGTCTGAGTGATTAGCTGACTGACCAACTAACTGACTGACTTACAGATTGGCTGACCTAGTGACTGCTGAATGACCTAATGACGGACTGGCTGACCCACTGACTGACAGAATGACCTACTGACTGACTGGCTGACCTACTGGCAGACTGACTAACTGACTGACTGATCGATCGACCAAATGACTGACCTACTGAAAGACCTACTGACAGACTGACCTACTGACTGAGAGACAGACTGACTGACCTACTGACTGAATGACTGACTGACTCACAGACTGACTCACTGACTGTGACTGACTCACTGACTGACTCACTGACTGTGACTGACTCACTTACTGTGACTGACTCACTGACTGTGACTGACTGACTGATTTACTGACTGACTGACTGGCTGACATACTGACTGACTGAGTGAGTAGATGTCTGACAGACTGAGTGACTAGCTGTCTGACAGACTGAGTGACTGACTGACCGACCGACGGTAAGACCGACTGACTGACCAACCTACTGAGTGACTAGCTGTCTGACAGACTGAGTGACTAGCTGACTAACTAGCTGACTAGCTGACTGACTAGCTGACTGACTGACTGACTGACTGACTGACCTTATGACTGCTGAATGACCTAATGACGGACTGGCTGACCCACAGACTGACAGAATGACCTACTGACTGACTGGCTGACCTACTGGCAGACTGACTGACTGACTGACTGACTGACTGACTGACTGACTGACTGACTGACTGACTGACTGACTGACTGACTGACTGACTGACTGACTGACTGACTGACTGACTGACTGACTGAGTAGCTGACTAACTGACTAACTGACTGACTGACTGACTGACTAACTGACTAACTGACTGACTGACTGACTGACTGACTGACTGACTGACTGACTGACCGACCGACCGACCGACCGACCGACCGACCGACCGACCGACCGACCGACCGACCGACCGACCGACCGACCGACCGACCGACCGACCGACCCGACCCGACCCGACCCGACCCGACCCGACCCGACCCGACCCGACCGACCGACCGACCGACCGACCGACCGACCGACCAACCGACCGACCGACTGACCCACCCACAGACCGACCCACCCACAGACCGACCCACCCACCGACAGACTGACTGACTCAGTGACTGACCCACCCACCGACAGACTGACTGACTCAGTGACTGACTGACTGGCTCAGTGAATGACAGGCTGAGCAACTGACTGACCTACTGAGTGACTGGCTGACTGACAGACTTGATGACCTAAAGACAGACTGACTGACCCACTGAATGACAAATTGACCTACTGACTGACTGGCTGATCTACTGACTGACTGACTGATCTCTTGACCTGCTAACTGGTTGACCTACTGACTGACTGACTGGCTGACCTACTGACTGACTGAGTGACTAGCTGTCTGACAGACTGAGTGACTAGCTGTCTGACTGACTGACTGGGTGACTAGCTGTCTGACAGACTGAGTGACTAGCTGTCTTACAGTCTGAGTGATTAGCTGACTGACCAACTAACTGACTGACTTACAGATTGGCTGACCTAGTGACTGCTGAATGACCTAATGACGGACTGGCTGACCCACTGACTGACAGAATGACCTACTGACTGACTGGCTGACCTACTGGCAGACTGACTAACTGACTGACTGATCGATCGACCAAATGACTGACCTACTGAAAGACCTACTGACAGACTGACCTACTGACTGAGAGACAGACTGACTGACCTACTGACTGAATGACTGACTGACTCACAGACTGACTCACTGACTGTGACTGACTCACTGACTGACTCACTGACTGTGACTGACTCACTTACTGTGACTGACTCACTGACTGTGACTGACTGACTGATTTACTGACTGACTGACTGGCTGACATACTGACTGACTGAGTGAGTAGATGTCTGACAGACTGAGTGACTAGCTGTCTGACAGACTGAGTGACTGACTGACCGACCGACGGTAAGACCGACTGACTGACCAACCTACTGAGTGACTAGCTGTCTGACAGACTGAGTGACTAGCTGACTAACTAGCTGACTAGCTGACTGACTAGCTGACTGACTGACTGACTGACTGACTGACCTTATGACTGCTGAATGACCTAATGACGGACTGGCTGACCCACAGACTGACAGAATGACCTACTGACTGACTGGCTGACCTACTGGCAGACTGACTGACTGACTGACTGACTGACTGACTGACTGACTGACTGACTGACTGACTGACTGACTGACTGACTGACTGACTGACTGACTGACTGACTGACTGACTGACTGACTGACTGACTGACTGAGTAGCTGACTAACTGACTAACTGACTGACTGACTGACTGACTGACTAACTGACTGACTGACTGACTGACTGACTGACTGACTGACTGACTGACTGACTGACCGACCGACCGACCGACCGACCGACCGACCGACCGACCGACCGACCGACCGACCGACCGACCGACCGACCCGACCCGACCCGACCCGACCCGACCCGACCCGACCCGACCCGACCCGACCCGACCCGACCGACCGACCGACCGACCGACCGACCGACCGACCGACCGACCGACCGACCGACCGACTGACCCACCCACAGACCGACCCACCCACAGACCGACCCACCCACCGACAGACTGACTGACTCAGTGACTGACCCACCCACCGACAGACTGACTGACTCAGTGACTGACTGACTGGCTCAGTGAATGACAGGCTGAGCAACTGACTGACCTACTGAGTGACTGGCTGACTGACAGACTTGATGACCTAAAGACAGACTGACTGACCCACTGAATGACAAATTGACCTACTGACTGACTGGCTGATCTACTGACTGACTGACTGATCTCTTGACCTGCTAACTGGTTGACCTACTGACTGACTGACTGGCTGACCTACTGACTGACTGAGTGACTAGCTGTCTGACAGACTGAGTGACTAGCTGTCTGACTGACTGACTGGGTGACTAGCTGTCTGACAGACTGAGTGACTAGCTGTCTTACAGTCTGAGTGATTAGCTGACTGACCAACTAACTGACTGACTTACAGATTGGCTGACCTAGTGACTGCTGAATGACCTAATGACGGACTGGCTGACCCACTGACTGACAGAATGACCTACTGACTGACTGGCTGACCTACTGGCAGACTGACTAACTGACTGACTGATCGATCGACCAAATGACTGACCTACTGAAAGACCTACTGACAGACTGACCTACTGACTGAGAGACAGACTGACTGACCTACTGACTGAATGACTGACTGACTCACAGACTGACTCACTGACTGTGACTGACTCACTGACTGACTCACTGACTGTGACTGACTCACTTACTGTGGCTGACTCACTGACTGTGACTGACTGACTGATTTACTGACTGACTGACTGGCTGACATACTGACTGACTGAGTGAGTAGATGTCTGACAGACTGAGTGACTAGCTGTCTGACAGACTGAGTGACTGACTGACCGACCGACGGTAAGACCGACTGACTGACCAACCTACTGAGTGACTAGCTGTCTGACAGACTGAGTGACTAGCTGACTAACTAGCTGACTAGCTGACTGACTAGCTGACTGACTGACTGACTGACTGACTGACCTTATGACTGCTGAATGACCTAATGACGGACTGGCTGACCCACAGACTGACAGAATGACCTACTGACTGACTGGCTGACCTACTGGCAGACTGACTGACTGACTGACTGACTGACTGACTGACTGACTGACTGACTGACTGACTGACTGACTGACTGACTGACTGACTGACTGACTGACTGACTGAGTAGCTGACTAACTGACTAACTGACTGACTGACTGACTGACTAACTGACTGACTGACTGACTGACTGACTGACTGACTGACTGACTGACTGACTGACCGACCGACCGACCGACCGACCGACCGACCGACCGACCGACCGACCGACCGACCGACCGACCGACCGACCGACCGACCCGACCCGACCCGACCCGACCCGACCCGACCCGACCCGACCCGACCCGACCCGACCCGACCCGACCCGACCCGACCCGACCCGACCCGACCCGACCCGACCCGACCCGACCCGACCGACCGACCGACCGACCGACCGACCGACCGACCGACTGACCCACCCACAGACCGACCCACCCACAGACCGACCCACCCACCGACAGACTGACTGACTCAGTGACTGACCCACCCACCGACAGACTGACTGACTCAGTGACTGACTGACTGGCTCAGTGAATGACAGGCTGAGCAACTGACTGACCTACTGAGTGACTGGCTGACTGACAGACTTGATGACCTAAAGACAGACTGACTGACCCACTGAATGACAAATTGACCTACTGACTGACTGGCTGATCTACTGACTGACTGACTGATCTCTTGACCTGCTAACTGGTTGACCTACTGACTGACTGACTGGCTGACCTACTGACTGACTGAGTGACTAGCTGTCTGACAGACTGAGTGACTAGCTGTCTGACTGACTGACTGGGTGACTAGCTGTCTGACAGACTGAGTGACTAGCTGTCTTACAGTCTGAGTGATTAGCTGACTGACCAACTAACTGACTGACTTACAGATTGGCTGACCTAGTGACTGCTGAATGACCTAATGACGGACTGGCTGACCCACTGACTGACAGAATGACCTACTGACTGACTGGCTGACCTACTGGCAGACTGACTAACTGACTGACTGATCGATCGACCAAATGACTGACCTACTGAAAGACCTACTGACAGACTGACCTACTAACTGAGAGACAGACTGACTGACCTACTGACTGAATGACTGACTGACTCACAGACTGACTCACTGACTGTGACTGACTCACTGACTGACTCACTGACTGTGACTGACTCACTTACTGTGACTGACTCACTGACTGTGACTGACTGACTGATTTACTGACTGTCTGACATACTGACTGACTGAGTGAGTAGATGTCTGACAGACTGAGTGACTAGCTGTCTGACAGACTGAGTGACTGACTGACCGACCGACGGTAAGACCGACTGACTGACCAACCTACTGAGTGACTAGCTGTCTGACAGACTGAGTGACTAGCTGACTAACTAGCTGACTAGCTGACTGACTAGCTGACTGACTGACTGACTGACTGACTGACCTTATGACTGCTGAATGACCTAATGACGGACTGGCTGACCCACAGACTGACAGAATGACCTACTGACTGACTGGCTGACCTACTGGCAGACTGACTGACTGACTGACTGACTGACTGACTGACTGACTGACTGACTGACTGACTGACTGACTGACTGACTGACTGACTGACTGACTGACTGAGTAGCTGACTAACTGACTAACTGACTGACTGACTGACTGACTAACTGACTAACTGACTGACTGACTGACTGACTGACTGACTGACTAACTGACTGACTGACCGACCGACCGACCGACCGACCGACCGACCGACCGACCGACCGACCGACCGACCGACCGACCGACCGACCGACCGACCGACCCGACCCGACCCGACCCGACACGACCCGACCCGACCCGACCCGACCCGACCCGACCCGACCCGACCCGACCGACCGACCGACCGACCGACCGACCGACCGACCGACTGACCCACCCACAGACCGACCCACCCACAGACCGACCCACCCACCGACAGACTGACTGACTCAGTGACTGACCCACCCACCGACAGACTGACTGACTCAGTGACTGACTGACTGGCTCAGTGAATGACAGGCTGAGCAACTGACTGACCTACTGAGTGACTGGCTGACTGACAGACTTGATGACCTAAAGACAGACTGACTGACCCACTGAATGACAAATTGACCTACTGACTGACTGGCTGATCTACTGACTGACTGACTGATCTCTTGACCTGCTAACTGGTTGACCTACTGACTGACTGACTGGCTGACCTACTGACTGACTGAGTGACTAGCTGTCTGACAGACTGAGTGACTAGCTGTCTGACTGACTGACTGGGTGACTAGCTGTCTGACAGACTGAGTGACTAGCTGTCTTACAGTCTGAGTGATTAGCTGACTGACCAACTAACTGACTGACTTACAGATTGGCTGACCTAGTGACTGCTGAATGACCTAATGACGGACTGGCTGACCCACTGACTGACAGAATGACCTACTGACTGACTGGCTGACCTACTGGCAGACTGACTAACTGACTGACTGATCGATCGACCAAATGACTGACCTACTGAAAGACCTACTGACAGACTGACCTACTGACTGAGAGACAGACTGACTGACCTACTGACTGAATGACTGACTGACTCACAGACTGACTCACTGACTGTGACTGACTCACTGACTGACTCACTGACTGTGACTGACT
>CAVMGG010000812.1:0-41192 GCA_963680895.1 Fragum sueziense | reverse complement strand
TGTTGATCATGAATGATAACTGTTTACAGGCAGGCTATTGAAGAAGAAGATGAGAAGAAAAAACACGACCACCTAACCAGCATGCACTCAGAAAAACTCGAGTGCTCATGTGTTGATGTGAGGAGCTTGGCACAAAAGGCGTCATAATAAGCCTACGTCACGATCTTAATCTAGCTTCAGCAGCTGCAGTTCTAATAACCACGGTGTATAATCACGTGACTCAGAATTTCCGATAATCTTCAATATCTTTTTTAATACTTGAACAAATTGAATTCGGGTTCAAGCAGAGGAGGTGCGAAAATACCAGAAATAAGCTGGACATGTTGGATTTTTGAAAAAAAATCTACTGATAAAAGTTATTGAAGATAAACCAAAATTTTGGTTTATCTTCAAAAACTTTTTATCAGTTGATTTTTCAAAAATCAACCACGTCCTCTGTCCATATCCTCTGCTTCAAACCGAATTCAAATCGGTCCAGTATTTACAAAATTATTGAAGATTTTCTGAAAATATTGTATCGTAAATGCAGGTTAATACAAGCTGCAGTTTGGGGGTTTTTTGGTGATGAAAAAACGACGATATTTGAATTCTAAACTCTGTACGTTGTAACGCACGACTGTCTCCCAAACGGCATAAATTCGGACCGTCCCCATTCACTGTGGGGATTGTGCATGATGGGAAGGGTAATTCTACGGCCAAATTCGTCTCGCTTCAGGTAAGACATTTTGCAATAACTTTCTTATTTCTGCGCCAATTGTACCCCGCCTTACTAAACTCTTTCCTCTGATGTATGACTTACTTGAAACATTCTGATACTTTTTTGCAAAAAGTGATCCCAACCGACCCGAAAAACGAAGAACTACCGTGGTTACGTGAACGGCCGATAATAAAATCAACTCAAAATCACTATTGCAGGGTATTTCACAACATTTATGACGAGCGAACGTGTCGTATACCGTAAAGCTGTCAATAAAAGTATCTTAGGCCCATTTACTTTTTAAATTAAAATGATCCAGCAGTCAAAATATAGATTATCCATTTATGATAACGACTACGGACCCAGATTTGTGATGGTAACGTGTAGGCCTACGGCATTGTCAATGATATGACTGGTGAAATATACAATGTATAGTTAAACATTTTAGCAAATAAATCATTCCTATCTATCTGACGGTACTGTTCTCGCTCCAATTATATAACATGTTGTGGTCGAAAAGTTGCTCTGATCAAGTGCACAGTTTAAACGAAATTTCGAAGAACACTTGTCAAGTTAAAATTATTTACAAGCAGCTGGTATTTACTACCGCAATTTTGGTAATAGACAATTAACACTTTCAGATTTGCAGCTTGAACTGGTTTACTGTCTCCGCTGACACAGCTCCCGGTGACAAGCAGTTCCATAGGGGTATAACCCGGGGAAAGAAAGAAAATTGAAATGTATCAGAATAGGCAATTGGTCTAGAATATTGCTGTTGTCTCTTCTTTGCTGGAGGTTCTTCTACGTCGGTTTGTATTCAGACACATTATGTTGTCGATTTCTCCCTTCGCTTGCGAAGATATGGTTTCTAGGGATGATAAATTCCAGACTTCAATGATAATAGCTTTGACATAAATGGTTTACATGAACGAATCATTGCTTATGTCGACGAGAACGTTTCATACCGTCTTTTTCAATCGATACAAACATGCACATGGATCTACGGTATAGCAAAATTGTTTGGAAAATAAATTTCACGACAGAACTTAGCCGGGATCTGGGAGAAAAGGACGGTCCCTGAAGGCATTTGAGGACACGTGGTTCCAGACCAGCTTAACAAGTCGTAACAAGTGTCTATCTAATCTATCTTCATTTTAGTCAAACCTCGGTTGGGGCGTGTCTCTGTCATTTATAAGACGAAATAGGTCTAAAAACATAAAAGAGAGAGAAAAACAATTTAAAAGAAGGTTTAAGGTTAAAAGCAGCTATGGGTTTGTTATTGTGAGATGTGTGCAATCCGACTTACAGTGTCAAGTGCTTGTAAAGACAAAAATCTTTGTATTTCGATCGCGTTTGAATCCCTTTTTCTGGTTTTCCGGGTTTTCACGTCCCAAAAATGTCAATAACCAATATTTTATCCCATTCGCTCGTTGCTTTGTAATAAAATTTAGAACATTTTTTCGTTTTTAATTTATTTATTCCTTTGGAAATGTACAATATAGCAATTGTCCGCATTTCGGAAATATGCGCACTTAAAAGGGGCTTTGAGACTTTTGAGACTTTTTTTTGAGACTTTTTATTAAATTGACAAACCCCTAACCGGGGTATAAGTCATAAACATACAAACAAACGTAACAATTGCGAACAAACATTCTGAGGAAAGTTTCAATGAGTAGCATAGTCCTCTCCCATACAAAGCTTGATCCTGACCTTGTGGAAAACGAAACATTTTCACATCATTGAAGGAAAGGGAGAAAATGCTGATAACCAGCAGTTTCTCCCTCTCTCCAGTGCTATGGTGTTTGCTAAGAAACAACTGAATTGTCTATCAATTGTCGCTTTGGTCTGCAGAGATCCAGAGAAGAGCATTGTCTGGGAGAGTTTCAGTGTATGAGACTTCTTTATACTGCCAGTTAATAACAAACATCCGCATGTGCATGTGGAACTAAATAACCCACCAATAAGCCACTAAATTTGCAAGACTTTGTTTTGGCGTTTTAATGAAAAAGGCTTTTAACCCTTTCCCAAATGTCAAAATTTTAGGGTGATCGACTTTAAAAACTGCAACAAATGGTAAAACGGATGTTATAAAAGATAGGATTTGTGTAAGATATGGCGCAGAAAACATTGAGACAAAAGGAGAAACTGCTGGTTATCAGCAGTTTCTTCCTTTGTTTCAATGCTTTCCCAAGCCTTTTCTACCAGGGACGTCAAAACCAGGTCTTGCTTGGGAAAGTGTTAAGTAAATATTGAGGGAGAAGGAGAAACCACTGATTGACAGCACTCTCTCCCTCTGCCCCAACATTCCTTCTGTAGTATTGTACACACATCGTAGCTTCATCAGTGTGGACCCGTCTTTTTGCCAGCAGCATGTTCAGAGTTGGACCTTACTAGTAATAAGTAGTTTGGGATATGGTTAAGCCTGTAATATTATTATATACATGTTCAACTCTATGTTAAAAAAACAACATTGGCACAAAAGAGGAAAATGCTGATAAACAGCACTTTCTCCATTCATCCCAGTATTCCTACCAAGTGCAGGACCATCATAGGTGCATAAGCAACTCATACCGACAAAAGACATTAGATATTTGTGCTTGATAATAACAAATAACATCTCTTGTGAATCATTATGCAAGGACAGATTAATATTTTACATGAGTGTTCAAGATTTCAATGCTATATTAGGCAATTAGGCTTAGCAATAAAAGATTATAAAAGATTATGTGAATCAGCATACAAAGAGTCCATAGGAAATATTTCTATCCAGATTCACAAATCAAATCAAGTTGCTGTCTGAGACGCCTTACAATCTGCATGATAAACTGCCGTCTTATTTAGTAATAATTACACATTTCTGAAGATCTCTTGAAACGTTTTCAAGATTATTTTGGCGTAATGGGGGTGTCGGGTAGTGACCTTCATGAATTTGTAATTATAACGAAGTATCCGTACATGTGTTGTTATCGGTTTTCGCGTTTATTTGGGGAGGGCACGAAAATTGCAAATACGTGTTTACGTGCATTAATCGACGAGATCGGCATAAAATACAAGGTGGGATTTTAGCAACTACAAACAAAAATGCACATTGGATACTTTGTTATCCTCCATTCCTTGATCGTGTGCCATTTTTTCTACTTTCTTTTTCAACCTTACTTGATTTCATAACAAAAGCAGTAAAATCTATTTATCTTCAAAACAGTTGGCGGCAAATCTTAACTATGTTTGTAAAGGATATTGATGAATAATTTTATAGTTTTCAGAGCCAATTTCGTCTTCCTTTCAGGTCACCAAAACAAAAATGAAACCGAAAGTAATGACCTCATAATTCCAAGAAATGTCAATTCTATTGTCAATAACAAACAATCATAACTAGGTCATTTGTCATTATCAGTAAAGACACTGTCACAGCCTAGCATAATTGCAGCATTTGTTGATTTGGTTGTTCTCATACACAGGTAAGGATTTTGTTATAAAGTTTACACAGTGAGCATTGCCCAAACCATGGCTCTTTAAAATACTTTTACATCTAGGTAGATCTTCTACATTATAATGCATTATAAATTTTCACTTGAGCTTTTTACTTTGTTCAGTCCTTCTGTTTATAGCTACGGGTGTTTTGTTGAAAAGACCAGGCCTGGAAAAGACGCATTATTTATTATATAAAATGGAATTAGTTGTATGATTTGAAATTTTTCTGTTGAAAAACAACAAACCGTGTGCAAACATCAAAAGCAAAGGATGTACTTTTAATGAAAAATATGAGCCCTGTTATCTTTTTCAGAATTCTAAAACAAAGTGTTCATCTACAGACAAGCGAAGAAGATGGATAACGGCCAGCAGAAGAGTCACCACCCTTGTGTTTCATACAGGGATAAAGAGGTCATCTTCCTAGACTTTGAAAGGTTTTTAAAGACCCAAAAAGATAGAGATCTCTATACAAAATTCATGTATCTGCTTTTGATTAGAAATATGAACCCTGTTTTCTTTTCCAGAATTCTAAAACAAAGTGTGTTCATCTACAGTCAAGAGAAGAAGATGGAGAACAGCCAGTAGAAGCAGTGTTTTTTCTCATAGTTTTGGGAACGGGTCCGAAACCAGGCAAATTGGGAAAAATGTGTCCTTTTGTCAAAAATTGGGAAAATGTTTCCATCACAGAGTGCAACAAATAAATGAGTCCTGGGTATACTTAAGTATATGAAATCAGCTGTAGGGACTTCTAGTTTGCCTCTTGATATTTTTTTCTCAACATATGAAAGGGAATTTTCAAGTTTTCTTTTAAAAAGAAGGAATAACATTTGCATTGGGAATTTTTATTCCAGATTTTGGGAAAAATGTACACTATTTGGCATTGGGAACGGGTCCTTTTTACGGACCCGTCCAAAGAAGAAGAAAAAACGCTGAGAAGAGTCTATCACCCTTGTGTGCCATACAGGGTTAGAGAAATAATCTTCCAAGACTGAACATTTTTTAAAGACACGAAAGATAGAGATTATTAAACAAAATTCATGTATCTGCTTTTGGAAAAAAAAATATGAACCTTGTTGTCTTTTCCAGAATTCTAAAAAAAAGTGTTCATTTACAGACAAGAGAAAAAAATGGATAACGGTCATCACCCTCGTGTATCATACAGGGATCTAGGGAGGTCATCTTCCGAGACTTTGAAAGGTTTTTAAAGACCAAAAAGATAGAGATTATTAAACAAAATTCATGTATCTGTTTTTGAATAAAAAGAATTAACCTTGTTTTCTTTTCCAGAATTGTAAAACAAAGTGTACATCTATAGACAAGAGACAGGGGTCTCGTTTGCCAAAATTTGGGGCCGTTATTGGGCCCCATTCCCAATGGCAAAAAGGATCTTTTTTTCCCAATTCTCTGGTGAAAATTCCCAATGAGGACCCAGAATGCCCCATGTTAAGACCTCATCTTCATTTACAAACATTTTGAAGACAGTTTTAGAGTAGATTCTGAAACAAGAGTATGTACAAATGCATTTTACACCACTACAGTCTAATTTTCAGCTGAAACTGAGTGACAGTATGCATACAAACTTGTTTTATTTTTTCCCAATTTAGGTTAAAACGTCACCATTTTTCCCAATTTCACTGGCCCCTGGCCCCAAACAAAAATTGGTAGCAAGACCCCTGAGAGAAGAAGATGGATAACAGTCAGCAAAAGAGTCGATCACCCTCATGTTTTGTACATGGATAGAGAAATAATCTTCCGAAACTTCTTATGATTAACTCTTTCCCAAACAGCAAAAATTTGGACGAGTCCAATGTGAAAGTTGCTATAGACTAGAAAATTGACATTAATGAAAAAGAATTTGTGTACATTATAGCCAAGAAAACATTGAGGCAAAAGAAGAAAATGCTGATCATCTGCATTTTCGTCATTTGTCCAAATAATTCCCTAGCTTTCTCTATTAGGTATGTCAAAACCCAGTCCTGTGTGGGAAAGGGTTACTTAAAATTTACATGTATAAATGATATGATTGCTTTTGATCAAAATTTGAATCCCGTTTTCTTTTCCAGAATTTCAAAACAAAGTGTTTATCAACCAGGTCTTGTGTGGGAAAGGGTTACACAAAATTGAATAAATAATATGCTTGCCTTCTGATGAAAAATATGAACCTGTTATCTTTTCCAGAATTCTAAAACAAAGTGTTCATCTACAGACAAGCGAAGAAGATGGATAACGGCCAGCAGAAGAGTCACCACCCTTGTGTTTCATACAGGGATAAAGAGGTCATCTTCCTAGACTTTGAAAGGTTTTTTTAAAGGCAGAAAAGATAGAGATTATTTAACAAAATTCATGTATCTGTTTTTGAATAAAAAAGAATGAACCTTGTTTTCTCTTACAGATTTCTAAAACAAAGTGTTCATTTACAGACAAGAGAAGAAGATGGAGAACGTCCAGCAGAAGAGTCACCACCCTCGTGTGTCATTCAGGGATAGAGAGATCATCTTCCGAGACTTTGAAAGGTTTTTGAAGACAGAAAAGATAGAGATTATTAATCAAAAGTCATATATCTGCTTTTGATTAAGAATATGAACCCTGTTTTCTTTTCCAGAATTCTAAAACAAAGTGTTCATTTACAGACAAGAGAAGAAGATGGATAACGGCCAACAAAAGTGTCATCACCCTCGTGTATCATACAGGGATAAAGAGGTCATCTTCTGAGACTTTGAAAACATTTTTAAAGACCCAAAAGATAGAGATTAGTAAACTAAATTCATGTATCTGCTTTTGATTAACCCTTTCCCAAACAAGACCTGGTTTTGACATCCTGGGAAAACATTAAGACAAAAGGAGAAACTGCTGGTTACAAAAGAAGAAACTGCTGATAACCAGCAGTTTCTCCTTTTGCCTCAATGTTTTCTGTGCTATATTGTTCACAAATTTTACCTTTATAAACACAAATTTTGTGATCTGCAGCAGCTTTTGAATTTAAACATCCTATTGACCTAAAATTTTGTTGTTTGGGAAAAGGTTATAAATATGAACCCTGTTTTCTTTTCCAGAATTCTAAATTAAAAAACAAAGTGTTTATCTACAGACAAGAGAAGAAGATGGATAACGGTCAGCAGAAGAGTCATTAATCACCCTCCTGTGTCATACAGGAATAGGGAGATCATCTTCTGAGACTTTGAAAGGGTTTTAAAGACCTAAAAGATAGAGATTATTAAACAAAATTCATGTATCTGCTGTTGATTAAGAATATGAACCCTGTTTTTTTCCAGAATTCTAAAACAAAGTGTTCATCTACAGACAAGGGAAGAAGATGGAGACTGGCCAGCAAAAGACTCATCAACCTCGTGTGTCATACAGGGATAGAGAGGTCATCTTCTGAGACTTTGAAAGGTTTTTAAAGACCCAAAAGATAAAGATCAGTAACAAAATTCATGTATCTGCTTTTGATTAAGAATATGAACCCTGTTATCTTTTTCAGAATTCTAAAACAAAATGTTCATGTACAGACAAGAGAAGAAGATGGAGAACGGTCAGCAGAAGAGTCATCACCCTCGTGTTTCATACAGGGATAGAGAGTTCATCTTCCGAGACTTTGAAAAGTTTTTAAAGACCCAAAAGATAGAGATTATTAAACAAAATTCATGTATCTGCTTTTGATAAGAAATATGAACCTTGTTTTGTTTTCCAGAATTCTAAAACAAAGTGTTCATTTACAGACAAGAGAAGAAGATGGAGAACAGCCAGCAGAAGAGTCACCATCCTCGTGTGTCATACAGGGATAGAGAAATCATCTTCTGAGACTTTGAAAGGTTTTTAAAGACCTTAAAGATAGAGATCTCTGAACAAAATTCATGTATCTGCCTTTGATAAAGAAAATATGAACGCTGTTTTCTTTTCCAGAATTCTATAAAACAAAGTGTTCATTTACAGACAAGAGAAGAAGATGGAGAACAGCCAGCAGAAGAGTCACCATCCTCGTGTGTCGGACAGGGATAGAGAGATTATCTTCCGAGACTTTGAAATATTTTTAAAGAACCAAAAGATAGAGATTATTAAATTAAATTCATGTATCTGCTTTTGAAAAAAAAAACATGAACCCTGTTTTCTTTCCAGAATTCTAAAACAAAGTGTTCATCTACTGACAAGAGAAGAAGATGGATAACGGCCAGCAGAAGAGTTACCACCCTTGTGTGTCATACCCGGATCGGGAAATCATTTTCCAAGACTTCTTATGATTAACTCTTTCCCAAACAGCAAAAGTTTGGACCAGTCCAATGTGAAAGTTGCTTCAGACTACAAAATTAGCGTTAATGAAAAATAATTTGTGTACATTATAGTCAAGAAAACATTGAGGCAAAAGAAGAAAATGCTTTTTCTTCTTTTGCCTCAATAATTCCCAGGCTTTGTCTATTAGGGACATCAAAATCCGGTCTTTTATGGGAAAGGTTTACACAAATTTGAATAATTAATATGCTTGCCTTCTGATGAAAAATATGAATTCTGTTTTCTTTTGCAGAATTCTTAAATAAAGCGTCACCTACAAACAAGGGAAGAAGATGGAGAACGGCCAGCAAAAGACTCATCACCCTCGTGTTTCATACAGGTTAGATACCAATCATACCATTAGGATAATCTACATACATCATTACAATTTTAGTACTGTATTATGCAGTCAAAAATTTTATCATTTCTCATCCTATTTGGATCAAATAAAGACTTACAGAATAGAGAGCATGCTAATCAAAACCTTATCACAACTAAACATTGTTTGGACTATGATTGGACGATCAGCTGACATTTAAATGCTCTAAACTCTATTAGTTTTTTTCATCGAAAAATAATTCTATAGATAAGGAACATTTTGCTTGTTTAAATCTGACAGGAAGAAACAAAATATATATAAAGATGAAGCAAAATGTGACTTATAGGCTAATTGGGCTGGGTATGTGATTCATCAATTAGAAATTGTGTGAAATATGTATAACTATTGTTCACACATGCCACTATCACAGTGTATAATCATCTGACTCAGAATTTCCGATAATCATCAATATCTTTTTTAATACTTGACCAATTTGAATTTGGTTTGAAGTAGAGAAGGTGGGAAAATGCCAGGAATAAGCTGAACGTGTTGGATTTTTGAAAAATCAACTGATAAAAAAGTTATCGAAGATAAACCAAAATTTTGATTTATCTTCAATAACTTTTTTATCAGTTGATTTTTCAAAAATCAAATACGTCCACCTAATGCGTGACATATGTCCACATTTCTGCTTTAAATCGAATTCAAATCAGTCCAGTATTTACAAAGTTATTGAAGATTTTCTGGAAATATTGTATCACATGATAATCCACTGTGACTATGATAAAATATTTTCTTCTTCTACAGGGATAGGGAGATCATCTTCCGAGACTTTGAAAGATTCTTAAAGACAGAGGAGATAGAGATTATTGGTATGCAAAGACAAGTAATGAGGGAACTGTATGTTAAAGATTACACAGTTTACAAAAAACAAATATCACCAGAAACAATACTACCAACTTTTAATGACCTGACATCCATGATGTTTAATCGACAGATCGGTTATTTCTTCCAAAAGATTTATCGACCGGGACCTCCAGAGGAAAAGAAACCTCGAACACCTGCTCAAAGTCCTGCTCAGCCTCAAAGTCCTGCTCAGCCTCAAAGTCCAATGAAGCAAGAGATGGATAGAAATGCAGAAAGTCCAGGTCAAAAAAGTCAAAATCAAGCAAAGCAACAGAGGGAAAAAAATACAGCTAATCAAGGTCAACAAGGTCAAGGTAAAAAAGGCCAAAAACAACAAGGGAAGAAGAAAAATGCCACTAATGGACACGCTAGACCATCAAATGGACAGCCTAGTTGGCACAGGACACCACCTCAGGTAAAGCTTTAACCATTTCCCAGATGATAAACTTTGAGGAATTTATCTAGTTGATTTTTCTTGGGCCACCAAAAATATTCAGAAATGTTTGTCAAAGTTAATATCCGCCAAACTGTCACTCTTTTCAATATTTCAACCCCTATTTAGGATCTCTTTCAATAAAATGTTGCACAGAGAGGGACTTAATTTATGGTATTTTAAAAATGCACAAAATGTGAAAAGGTAGTGTATGTAGGCGAGACTGGTCGGCAATTAAAAGATAGGATCGAGGAACACCTGCGTGACATTAGACTTAATAGGGACAAGGCTGTTGCTGAACATATCAATTCAGATAGGCACAAGAGAGACAATGCACAGGTATTAGTACTTGAGAAGGTCCATGGTCAGTCGAAATCACTGACACTAATCCGGGAGATTGAATGGATTAAGAAACTGGACAACAAATTTCCTTCTGGACTTAATTCAAGAGAAGTACGCCAAACATAATGTCATGTTTTGACGTCATGACGTCACTTTCTACAGGAAGTGACGTCATGACGTCATAACATGTTCAAAATGGTGGAAACTGGCATTCAACAAGGTAGTTTTGTAAATCAATGCAACATTTTCTTGAAAAAGACCCCAAATAGGGGTTGAAATATTGAAAAGAGTGACTTTTTAGAATATATTAATTCAAGTCCCCTTTTGGGAATATTTTAAAGAGTAGTTTGTCAAAGTGTTAATAAAATATTTTGTCTATGCAAAAACAGGGTAACAAAGTCTTAATTATTGATTTAGAGTGGCAGCTTGCAGATTCGTACAGCTTGCAGATTCGTACACTCGGCGGTTTCTGGCCTCTGGCGCATTGAATATGCTAAGCAATGCTGAATGGTTGCTCAATTAACTACTTTTGTATGCCCTTTGATCAATTTTGGTGCCAAAGATTGTGTGTTTGACACATCGAGCGTGATGCAGACGATTTTTGTCGTACTTACGAAGCTGAATTTTCACTGAGTTGCAGTTATGTTTATTCAAAATAAGCTAGCCGAGTCATTATAAAACCTAATCAGGGCAGTATAATGTGAGAAAATTATCCTATTTTATATTCCAACTGCTTACATAGATGTTATTTGCTCCAATGTTTACATTTGAATCGATCTTCTGACCGCTGTCATTCCAGCGATGAAAGAGTAATTCCCCTTTATCTGGGACACTAGTTCGTTCATCCCAAGGTCTTTACATACCCAATATGCAAATCTTATATAAATATAATATAGATATAATTTTTTTGGTTAAAATGTAATTTTATATCATATTTTGATATTTCAAATTAGCCGACTGTTCAATTCTGTTCCATTCTGTTCAGTCTATACCCGTTGTCTTCAAAACCTTGAAAGTAAGTTACTCTTCCACAAATCATGCTGTAATTTTGCATGCCGTGATAAAATTGGTTACTCTTTAGATAGATAGTGATTTTTCATCATTGCTTAGTGTAATTGTTACGAAAATGTGGTGTACGAATCTGCAAACTGTACCAAGTAAAATTTTATGACTTTTATGATGGTTGAATAACGATGGTTCCCTGACAAATCGTAAGTGCTGAAATCGAAAGTAGGTCAGCAAAAGAATCAAGAAAGGTGTATTATTTTGTCTGCAGAATATGAAAAGAACATTTGCAAGTGTAAGAGTTATATAATTTAAAACCCTTCAAAACTGTACGAATCTGCAAGCTGTCACTCTATAAGGATTTCTTTCTTTTTCATTGACGAAAAGTTAGAAATTGATAACAAAAGTTTGAAGCACAAGAAAAGCGTGTTTTTCTACCATGTTTAGGTATTAGTATATCCGAGATCTTGCAAAGGCGAGAGAAAATTCCATAAGGGCAAGTAACTTTTCAGATACTTGTCCTACAGGGTGGGTGGAATAAATAGATTTTTTACACACATGTAAATGGCATTGAATTTTGTTCTAAAAATAGTCTGGGTTTAGTATTATGTTTTAATAAACCATTGGTATTGTTACAAAATCTCTTAACTACAGCTTGAATCAAGCCGCAGTTACAAGGTTTTACAACAATATCCACTTAATACCGTTTGTTTGTCCGAAGTTATGTCACTGTTAAGTGGGGAAAATTGTTCCATATTGTTTATTTAAAAAAAATTCAGCCGTCCAGAGCCAAGCAGAAACAAGATCTCAGAATGGAAATTCGAAAGATTGCTGTTGACCAACATCTGACGACCAGACAGTCCCAAAATCGATCAGTCATGGACAAGGAAGAGGAGTTCTTAAAGGTCGTGGAAAGAGACGGAAAATACCTGAAATGTACGAATTGCAACAGTTCTTCGCCAAACAAGAATAACATGATGGACCATTTAAGCGGGAAGGCACATAGAATTAATGTTGCCATCAGCCTGCTTAAGACAAAAAGGTTTGTAAATATGTTCATTTGATACTAAATAAGCCCTGGTTTTGATCTCTCATATAATGCTATGGAAACCTTTGAGAGAAAAGAAGTTAATGCTCAAAACTACATATAAGAGGGAGTGATTGCTTTTCAAAATGCAATATTTCTTTCATTAATTGCTAAATCCTATGTATTGGGTACTCATTGGAATTGTCTCATGGCAGAAATGTTCTTTGGGTGGCTTTCTTAAATTGTACATGAAAGTTTGATTGGTCTATAAATGTAGGCGGGGCTTATCAGACTGACAGACTGTCTTATAAAAATCTATATTTTCAGTGCCCCCATTGATTGAAATACAGCCAGTGGAGCGATACTGGCCCTCTTGGGCCTCTTGTCTTCTGTTCCTGCAAGTGTTTTAAGCTCATTTTCAGTTGGGACATCAAAAGGAATCATGTCTGGGCAATAACTGTGTTAATATTTCTTATAACGTCTTATAATTTCTATTTTTGAGTTTAAACTAAAAGTATAAATTTTGCACTACAGGCCAGAGATGATTCAAGGTGTGCATGGTATTGACATCACATCAGACATGGCGGGCCAAGACGGCACCTATACTCTGGAAACAAAGCCGGGACAGACGGTGCAGTCTGAGCTGATCGTGGCGAACAGAGGGTCAAACAACGTGGAATTACAGAACTGTGAACAGATGAAAACGATGAGGGTTTTTCGGTTTAACGACAAGAAAAAGGTGCATGATGGAACTGGGGTTGTGATGCTGAAACCTGGTCAGTGATTATATTTGAGTTGATATCAATCATAGATTTTGTTTAGCGTTATTTGTAGATGAGTGATCTTCAAAGACACACTCCCAAAACACATAAGCAGCAATCCAAATGTGGAATGTCATAAGTCCACAGGCTTGCATCTTTGTTTTATAGCTATCCTCTGTGAAATTGGAAATTTATTTGCCTCTTACCAATAGACAACTGGTCAACTAATCTATTGGTTGCTCAGATTGGATGTTGTCTGTAGTCATTGGATGAGTGTGCAACATCCACTACAATTGGCCCGTTCCCACATTATGACATAATAAAAGTCTCTGACCCCCCCAATGATATAAAAGTTTTAGAAAACAATCTGGAAAATAAAGAAATTGCTTGTGATAAGAAACACTTAAGACCAAAACGGGTAAAATTTCATTCTCTTAGAGGTGTCATCTGTAATATCTTTGATTTTGACCAGTCTAAAATTTGGGGTAAGTTAATGGGTTTAGTTAAAAATTGTTAAACCCCATTCAAGTAAACTTAAGTTGCTTATGGTATAGAGGCCATAAAGTTTCACTAACACAGGTTATTTTCGTCAGGTGATACCTACAAAGTATTTGTGACCACAAAAGCCGACAACGTGGGCACCTATCACAGTCCAGTCGTCTTCAAGTTTAAAGTGCACTTACCTGACAGCGAGGCGGGGGAAATCTGCCACATGGTACGATATCTTAAAGCAAGATGTACGGACAGCATTATAGATGAGCTCAGGCCCACTGCACCTTACAAGAAGCCGCCCTTTGTATCTAAAGCTAAAGGAAGGTGTACAGAAATTGTACCAGGACTTCCATTGAAAACGTAAATATGATTATTAACCCGTTACCAAACATGTATGCTTTTTGACACCCATCAAGAAAAACACTTGGGAAAACATTGTGGAAAATGAAGAAATTGCTTGTCATACAATGTTTTCGACCCTAAAAGACAGAAATATGTTCAGTTTCATTTACTTGAAATTGTTGTCTGCAACATCTTTGAATTAGGCAGTACATTGTTCTGTGACAGGCTCACAAAGAAGGAAAAAATATTGTAGGAAATGTAGAAAATACTGGTCATCAAAGTGATCTTTCCACATGCCTGAGGAATTAGTCAGTGCAAAATGTGTAAAGAGTTTTAAAAGTATCTTAAATAAAGAGTGGAATGATAGTCCTATAAAGTTTAACCAGGAGTGCTACGGACCTGAAATAGGTATTCTGGAATCAACCAGAGTAAGAAAGATCTAAGATGCAGCAGCATAAAGAAGATCTCTACAGAAAGGTAAAAGGTAAGGCATGATTAGCTATACATTAATTAATATGCAAAATTATTGTGCTTAGCCGGTTTGTTGGAATTCTCAAGTTTTATAGAACTATCATAGACAACATTTAATCACTTACTACAGATAAGCTGATTGTGAATTTTAGGAAAGAAATTTTTTTGGGGAAAAGAAATAAATGTATTTAAGTTGAATTGTATTTCTTACAGCACATCCTCAGATTCTCTAGAAAAGAAGATACAGCTGGGACAGTACTTTGTGCCTCAGGATCTGCGTAAAATGATCAACAGGGGTTTAACCAAGGAGACCAACTTGTCAGAGGGAGAAATTGTGGAACTCAAGAACTTGAGGTAAATGGTTTAAAACGTGTATGACATATTGAATTATTATAGCAACGGACAACTCCAGTAAAAATATTCTAATATCATATTGATTCTTAACCCTATATTGTGGGTACTCTTTTTGGAATTGTCTCGAGGAGACAATTCCAATAAGTACACACAATATTGGGCTTGTGTAACATTTATTTGATAATTTGGGTTTTAAAAGAAATTACCCCCTCTTGAAAAGAAGACACAACTGGGACAGTACTTTGTGCCTCAGGATCTCCGTAAAATGATCCACAGGGTTTAACCAAGGAGTCCAATTTGTCAGAGGGAGGAATTGTGGAGCTCAAGAACTTAAGGTAACTTGTGAATGTTTTATCCTTTTCCAAAAGACAACATTTTCAGGGTGGAAAGCTGCTGCAGACAACAAAATAAATGTAAAATAAAGATAAAAAATGTGAATAATGTATCACAGAAAACATTAAGGCAAAAGGAGAAAATGCTGATTATTAGCAATTTCTTCTTTAGGCTCAATGTTTTTCCAAGACTAGCCTCTTAGGGACATCAAAACCGGGTCTTATTTGGGAAAGGAAAAGTGATAATTTAGTGCTACAGATAGAAGGGCATTTTGACTTTCCACAATGCAAGATACTATTTATTGTTGATGAAACCCTATTTTGTGCTGTTGTGGATAGCTTTACACTCTAGATAGATAGCTGTTTTGACGGCAATTGTAGACACAAACACCTCTCATAAGCTTTCATTTGATTTTCTATTGATTAATGAACATTTTAAATTAGCAGATCAGATTATTATCAACCTTTACTTTCTTTATTATACTCCCCGAAAAAATTTCGGGGGAGCATATAGTCACCACGCTGTCCGTCCGTCCGTCTGTGTGTCCGTGTGTCCGTCTGTCCGTCCACAGCCATATCTCAGCAACCCTTGGACCAAATTCAATGAAACTTCACATGTGAACTCCCTGGGTCAATACCTAGGGACCTTTTTAGCTCACCTGAGCACGATAGTGCTCATGGTGAGGTATTGTGATACCGCTGTGTCCGTCGTCCGTCGTCCGTCAACCTTTGGCTTGTGTGCACTCTAGAGGCCACATTTTTTGCCCAATCAACCTGAAATTTGCTCAGAATGATTGTCTTGATGAATTCTCGGACAAGTTCAAAATTGGGTCATCTGGGGTCAAAAACTAGGTCACAGGGTCAAATCTTAGAAAAACCTTGTGTGCACTCTAGAGGCCACATTTTTTGCCCAATCAATCTGAAATTTGCTCAGAATGATTGTCTTGATAAAATCTCGGACAAGTTTGAAATTGGGTCATCTGGGGTCAAAAACTAGGTCACGGGGTCAAATCTTAGAAAAACCTTGTGTGCTCTCTAGAGGCCACATTTTTTGCCCAATCAACCTGAAATTTGCTTAGAATGATTGTCTTAATAAAATCTTGGACAAGTTTGAAATTGGGTCATATGGGGTCAAAAACTAGGTCACGGGGTCAAATCTTAGAAAAACCTTGTGTGCACTCTAGAGGCCACATTTTTTGCCCAATCAATCTGAAATTTGCTCAGAATGATTGTCTTGATAAAATCTTGGACAAGTTCGAAATTGGGTCATCTGGGGTCAAAAACTAGGTCACGGGGTCAAATCTTAGAAAAACCTTGTGTGCACTCTAGAGGCCACATTTTTTGCCCAATCAATCTGAAATTTGCTCAGAATGATTGTCTTGATAAAATCTTGGACAAGTTCGAAATTGGGTCATCTGGGGTCAAAAACTAGGTCACGGGGTCAAATCTTAGAAAAACCTTGTGTGCACTCTAGAGGCCACATTTTTTTACCAATCAACCTGAAATTTGCTCAGAATGATTGTCTTGATAAAATTTCGAACAAGTTTGAAATTGGGTCATCTGGGGTCAAAAACTAGGTCACGGGGTCAAATCTTAGAAAAACCTTGTGTGCACTCTAGAGGCCACATTTTTTGCCCAATCAACCTGAAAATTGATCAGAATAATGGTCTTGATAAAATCTCGGACAACTTTGAAATTGGGTTATCTGGGGTCAAAAACTAGGTCACAGGGTCAAATCTTAGAAAAACCTTGTGTGCACTCTAGAGGCCACATTTTTTGCCCAATCAACCTGGAATTTGCTCAGAATGATTGTTTTGTTGAAATCTCGGACAACTTTGAAATTGGGTCATCTGGGGTCAAAAACTAGGTCACAGGGTCAAATCTTAGAAAAACCTTGTGTGCACTCTAGAGGCCACATTTTTTGCTCAATCAACCTGAAAATTGATCAGAATGATTGTCTTGATCAATTCTCGGACAAGATCGAAATTGGGTCATCTGGGGTCATAAACTAGGTCATGAGGTAAAATCTTTGTAAAACCTAGTGTGCACTCTAGAGGTCACATTTTTTGTCCAATCAACCTGAAAATTGGTATACAAAAAGTTATATTATATCAGGTGAGCGCTTCAGGGCCAATGGCCCTCTTGTTTTCTGTTTGTAAATTTAAGGCTGTGTCATGGAAAAAGGGGCCTTAGTGTAAAAATTAGTTTTTCTCTTATTTCTCTTCATCTAATGGGCAGAATTTAATGAAATTTTGTGCTCATGTAATGAATAGGATGTTCTAGACCATATTCTATAAATAATGTGTGTACAAAAAAAAGCTGTCATGGGAAAAGGGGGCTTAATGTATGATAGTTTTTATTTTGTGACAAACACTTATTCGGGGAGCATAATCCGTCTGTGACGGCTCTTGTTGCAATTGAAATGTTACTTGATAATTATGCCCATTTTTGCTTGGCCTCTTTTAGATCAACTCTGGAGTTACCACTAACAATGGATACCTACAAGAGAAGATTTGAGGCCTTGCTATATCTAGAAGAAGTGCAAATGGAGGTAGACATTCGTAAATATGACATGGAAGGGGTTTCTATGAAAATATTCCCACAGAATAGGAGATTGCTAGCTTTAGAGGTATGTGTTAACCCTTTCCCAAACAAGACCCAGTTTTGAAGTCCCTAAGAGAATAGGATTTGGAAAACATTGAGATAAAAGAAGAAACTGCTGATAACCAGCAGTTTCTCCTTTTGCCTCAATATTTTCTGTGCTCTATCATGCACAAATCCCTTCTTTGGGAACATCCATTTTGTGATCTGCAGCAGCTCTCAAATTGGACCACCCTAAAATTTTGTCGTTTGGGAAAGGGTTAATTTGAACTCTTTTCCCAAACAAGAAATTTGTTTTAGATTGAATAGACTAAAGTGCTTATGGAAATAATTGTAAGAAAAACATAATGGATCGTTTTGAGCAATTTTTGTTCTTTACCCATAACATTTTATACACAGTTATTACATATACAATTATGAAAATGCATAACACATCAGTATTTGACAAAAAATACCTCAAAATGCCTTTTGCTTGCTGACCATTTTGAAGAAATTAACTTGTGGTGTACATTCGAAGTTGTAGGGACATTGCATTGATTTGCTTGATGGTGTAGTGTGACCACTACAGGTTATTGGGCTTGGGAGAATATGGTCTGATAATTCTATTTCTCTTTGTGTATTAATCAGGTACCAGGTTTAGCCGAGAATCGTCCATCAATCCTGCGAGGTGATTGGTTGTTTGTGCGTATCTGCGAGGCAGACGACAAATTGAGTGATAAGGAATACCAGGGATATGTGCATGATATACAGTTGAATGAAGTGGCACTTGGATTTTCCCAAAGGTTAGTTTATATGTTAATCCCATTTTCATGGCTCTGCAGAGTGGGCAATATTGGTAATAATCACCTGATTGCAATGGACTTGAAAATGTTTCCTGAGACAGGGAGGAGCAGAGTGCAGACAACAATTTTAAAAATCTTTGTATTTGGGTCAGAAAACATTACAGATAATGAATAAATTGCTTTTGACAAGCAATTTCTTCATTTATCATAATATTTTCCGAATTTCTTTTCTTGAGGGGTCAATGTGTGGGAATTGTTTAAGTGTAGTGTTGAAAAGCTTGTGTATTCACACATGCTTAACTGTAAAGCTACTTTGTGTAGTGCTTATGTGTAATTATTTTTAGTATACTTTGATAAATTGGCATTTTCAACTAGTCTCTTGATTTGTTAACTTTTGAGTGTTTTTAGTGCGACTATTTGTAGAATAGGAGCGCCATTTTGGTCACTTATTGGCATTTGCATTAGTTTAATCTTTGTTTAATCTTTTACATGCAAGTGTCATATCTCTGTTTCAATTGATATTTCAATTGATGTTATTGCCCTGAAATTTTCCACATGCTTTAGTGACCATGATATCAGTCTCTACTAGGCATAGATTCATTACTCTAATGTATGATATGATAGACTTTTAACCCTTTTAAGTCTTTCCAATTTCTTCACTATCCAGCAGTTGATAGTTGCGCTTTGCTATTCTCTGACATCTCTTGTTTATATAGTTTCAGAGACACATGGATAGACAACATGAAGTTTAACGTCAGATTTGTGTTCAATAGTCTACCACTCAGGCTACAACATAGGGCCTGTAACCTTGCAGATGAACTTAGTTTTGGACTGTGTTGATTTGGAAAGGGTTTAAGAATATTTGTATTGGGCAAATCTTCAATTTACATGCATTGGTTAACTCTTGTTGAAATAGTTTCACCTTTTGATGCATCTTATTGAAAAAAAAAGCTTAGGAAAACATTGAGGCAAATGAAGAAAATGCTGATTACCAGCATTTTCTTCTTTTGCCTCAATATTTTCTGTTCTAAATTGAACACAAATCTCATTCATCTTAATCCATTTTGTCATCCTCAGCCTATTTCAGATTGGAACCGTCCGATTTTTTTCTGCCAGAATTGTCATAATGAGGCAGTTTCTGAAAAGTTCACAATTCATATTTAACACCAGATGCCGAGGCAGTTATCTATGGTACAAAGTAACCTGGTTTTGTGTTTTAGTTTCAGAGATGCATGGATAGAGAACATGAAGTTTAATGTCAGATTTGTGTTCAATCGTCTACCACTCCGCCTTCAACATAGGGCCTGTAACCTGGCAGATGAACTCAGTCTGGGACCATTACTTTTTCCTCAGGACCTCATGGGGAAAAAGGAAGAACCTCTGCCTAGATTGAAGTGAGTGCATTTTGGCAACAATGATATAACTATTGTAAAGGCATTTGGGACAAAAAAAGAAATAAAAAACAACTTATATCTTACAATTCAATTTGAAAAACAAGTTATAACACATTGGAACTTCTACTGAGAAATAACATTATGACAGCTAATATCTGAAATGAATAAATCTGAACAATAATTTATTTAAAATTTTGATGTTTTCCCTGAATAATTTGATCTTATTCTAGTCAAATAGTCAGTATTGTAAAAGGTTTTCAAAGCAGGAATCGTGATAATAAACCCCAGCTTTGTCATTATCCTTTCTTACATGTATATGATTAAATTAAAATGTCTCCTGCTGACAGGGGTATCTTCTCTTCTGGATGAGTAGCTGTTAGCTTTGATTAACCCTTTCCCAAATGCCAAAATTTTAGGGTGATGCTTTCAAAAACTGTCACAAATGACAAAATAGATGTTATTTAAGACAGAATTTGAGTAAAATATGTCATAGAAAATATTGAGACAAAAGGAGAAACTGCTGGTCATCAGCAGTTTCTTCTTTTGTCGCAATGTTTTCCCAAGCCTATTCCGCCAGGGTCGTCAAAACCAGGTCTTGTTTGGGAGAGGGTTAAGTGTTGTGTTTGGACTCAAGCTAGGAATTATGAAATACATGATACGGTGCATTAGCCACTAAAATATGATTGAAAAAAAAAGTGAATCTGATCTTGAATCGCTCTCAATAAATCAATCAATCCAGAGAAATTGGTGGGTGGTAGACATTCTAGATTTGTTTAAAACCTGAACCATAATTATGTTGTGGGTACTCATTCAAATCATCAGTGAGGCGATTTTAATCAATACTCGCAACATTGGGTTTGATGAACAATAAATCAAATATTGCATTTTGAAAAGTAATCACCCCCTCTTATCTGTAGCTCTGATCCATCAATCAATCTCTTTTTTACCATCTTCGCAAGCCAAGGGTGACATCTACGACGTAACGTCGTTTCTGTAATCACCCTTGGCGTATTTAGTCCGATTTTCTTGGTCTCCTGGAAAGCATTTTCATTGGTTCCAGCAAGGTCTCGCTGGAACCAATCAGATTGTCGACTGGTACATTTGTTATGAGTAACCAAATCATGACAACGGGCAGGAAAAAACATTGCATTTGCAACTCAAAAACGCGAAGATGGGTGATTTTTCCTAAGAATTTCACTGCAATAGACAGGAATTCCCTAACTTTAATCGACGAATTATTATACTTTCGACAATTCGACCAAAAAAGCAGCTAATTTTTACATAATCCACATGACGTATGACGCGAAAGACAACACGCGTTAATGACGTCATCAATAATGGACATAAACAACCAGCAGAACATGCTAGGCGGCGCTTCGCGATTTCAAGAAAATCGGACTAAATCCACCAAGGGTGAATACAAACGTAGGTGGGTTCAACCTTGGCTAGCGAAGATGCTTTTTTACAGACTTTTCAATGCTGAATCAGAGGAAAATGAGAAACAGACGTGTGCATTACAGCATATAGTAGAAGGGATTCTAAACCTGCATCCTATATTATTTGTTAATCAATCAATCAATCAATTAATCAATCTATATCAATTTGTTTGACAGACTGTACAATGCTGAACTAGAGAAGAATGAGAAACAGATGTGTGCTGTACAGCATATCGTAGCAGGGACTTCTAAACTTGCATCCTATATTAGTGGTTAATCAATCAATCAATTGATCAATCTATCAATCAATCTTTTTGACAGACTATACAATGCAGAACTAGAGAAGAATGAGAAGCAGATGTGTGCAGTACAGCATATAGTAGCTGGGACTTCTAAACCAGCCCCCTATGTTATATTTGGACCTCCTGGAACTGGGAAAACTGTCACCGTTGTAGAAGCAATTAAACAGGTACTTTTCTCAGCTAATATGGATAGGGTCAAAATGCACTTTTCCACTCCAATAAAAATCATAGAAGAGTGCATGCAATACAATGTCTTCTTGAAATACAAGCTGCTGTGGCGGGGCAAGTGAGTTTTCTGATGTATTTCAGACATGTATTTGAATATGTGACCATATAATGATTATTTGAATGTGAGGGATGCCCTTTACAGCACTTGTCTATAGAGGTGATAGGGTAACAAAAAGTTTTGAGCCTCTCATAGAAATAACCAAATACTTGAATCTAAACTGCTTTATTATCAACAAAGTCCCCGTCCAACTCAACACAATTGTTCCATCTATTTAGTTATCACTGATGTCCAATTTATAGAAATCAGCATATTGGTACCCTAATCAGAGGTGCCTCGTACAGAATGATAGATATAAGGGGATCATGGTGTTATAAAGTTAAAAGTAGTTATTGTACATCAAATCCTTTTATTTATAAATAGATAATTTGGATACTCCTACTCATCTTTTCTCTTTCCCTTCACCAACAGGTATGGAAGCTGTCTAAAGACTCACACATTTTAGCGTGTACCCCGTCTAACAGTGCAGCTGATCTCGTAACAAATAGACTACTACAACATATACCCAAGAATGAATTTGATATATTTGAAATTAAAAATTATTTTATTTTCCCTTTATCAACAGGTCTGGAAGCTGTCTAAAGACTCGCACATTCTGGCATGTACGCCATCCAACAGCGCAGCTGATCTTATAACGACCAGACTTCTACAACATATACCCAAGAATGAAATACTCCGACTGAATGCAATGTCAAGATCATGGGCATCCGTGCCAGCCACAATCAGGGTAGGTGAATTGTTTCTTAATTTTATTTTCAATATGTAATTTAATATAGGAATGATTCTAAAGTTGATCTGTATTGCTTTGAATGCAACAAAAATAAAGGATGTATTTTCATAGATTTTTATGCCCCCGTATAGAGAGATCGGGGGCATATTGTTTTACTCATGTCTGTTTGTCTGTCCCTCTGCCTGTCTATCCAAAAACGTAACATTTTGCCATTTCTCCAAAAGTATTTGACATACAAAGCTGAAATTTGGTTTGTAACTTCCTTTAAATGATATCTATTTGTTCAATGCACTATGACCTTCCTAAAGGTCAATTGACAACCCTTATCAACCCTTAACACAAAAACTTAATATTTTTGAGAAGTAGCCATTTTGGGATCACTGGTGTTTCACAAATACATCTTGTTTATTTATATTACCTTTAAACTCATTTCATTCTAGGATCTTTGTAACTTTGACAAGGTGACTAAGGACTACTATTTCCCGACCAAGAATGAAATGATGAACAATAGGATCATAATAACTACGCTAGTCACTGCTGGAAGGTATGAATAAGCTTGATCTGCTTAACTTTATCCCAAATAGAAAAAAAATTGAATGCTCATCAAGTCATTTATACCTATTAATGCATAAAATGTACTTTTCTAGCCTGTTTTATGCATGTGTTAACAGGAAGGAACTGGGCGTATATCATACAAAATATGTATTATCAAATAAATTTCTTGTGCCGTTAACGCCCAGCTTTTAGGTAAGTTATCGTTGGAATTTTGTTTTTAGCTCACCTGAGCACGAAGTGCTCAAGGTGAGCTATTGTGGTCACTCAATGTCCGTCGTCCGTCCGTCCGTCTGTCCGTCTGTCTGTCCGTCTGTCAACAATTTGGTGTTTACACTCTAGCATCCACAAAAGATGGCCAATCTTGATCAAACTTGGTCAAAGTAAGTATGGGCATAAGTTCTCGGATGAGTTCGATTATGGGCCTGATCGGACCAGAATGTGCTGAGTTATCTGCCCTTGAATGTCAAAAAATGCTGTTTTTGACTTTGTTTACACTCTAGCATCTACAATTATTGATCAATCAAGACAAAACTTGGATAAAATGTTGGAGACCATAAGATCTCGGATGAGTTCGATTTTCAGTCTGATCTGACCAGAAAGATCAGAGTAATGTGACCTTTAATTTGACAAAATTGCTGTTTTCGACTGTTTTCGACCTTGCTTACACTCTAGAATCTACAATTATTGATCAATCAAGACAAAACTTGGACACATTGTTGGGGACCATAAGATTTCGGTTGAGTTTGATTTTCTGTCTGATCGGACTAGAAAGACTAGAGTTATGTGCCCTTGAATTTGACAAAATTGCTGTTTTCGGCTGTTTTTGACCTTGTTATCCCCCGCCGAAAAATTTTTTTTATCCCCCGCCGAAAAAATTTTTCGGGGGGGATATTGTTTTTGCCATGTCCGTCCGTCCGTCCGTCCGTCCGACATTCGTTTCCGCGCTATTTCTTGGAAACTATAGACCGGATTTCGATGAAACTTGGCACACAGCTTCACTACAAAGAGGACATGCGCATATCGTCGGGGTTACCCGGTTCGACCATTGAATTCAGAGTTACTGCCCCTGACTGTTTAAGCCATATACATACAGAGTGATATTCGTTTCCGCGCTATTTCTTGGAAACTATAGACCGGATTTCGATGAAACTTGGCACACAGCTTCACTACAAAGAGGACATGCGCATATCGTCGGGGTTACCCGGTTCGACCGCCGAATTTAGAGTTACTGCCCCTGACTGTTTAAGCCATATACATACAGAGTGATATTCGTTTCCGCGCTATTTCTTGGAAACTATAGACCGGATTTCGATGAAACTTGGCACACAGCTTCACTACAAAGAGGACATGCGCATATCGTCGGGGTTACCCGGTTCGACCATTGAATTCAGAGTTACTGCCCCTGACTGTTTAAGCCATATACATACAGAGTGATATTCGTTTCCGCGCTATTTCTTGGAAACTATAGACCGGATTTCGATGAAACTTGGCACACAGCTTCACTACAAAGAGGACATGCGCATATCGTCGGGGTTACCCGGTTCGACCGCCGAATTTAGAGTTACTGCCCCTGACTGTTTAAGCCATATACATACAGAGTGATATTCGTTTCCGCGCTATTTCTTGAAAACTGTAGACCGGATTTCGATGAAACTTGGCACACAGCTTTACTACAAAGTGGACATGCGCATATCGTCGGGGTTACCTGGTTCGACCGCCGAATTTAGAGTTACTGCCCCTGACTGTTTTAGCCATATACATACAATGATATTACTGCCCCTGACTGTTTAAGCCATATACATACAGAGTGATATTCGTTTCCGCGCTATTTCTTGGAAACTATAGACCGGGTTTCGATGAAACTTGGCACACAGCTTCACTACAAAGAGGACATGCGCATATCGTCGGGGTTACCCGGTTCGACCATTGAATTCAGAGTTACTGCCCCTGACTGTTTAAGCCATATACATACAGAGTGATATTCGTTTCCGCGCTATTTCTTGGAAACTATAGACCGGATTTCGATGAAACTTGGCACACAGCTTCACTACAAAGAGGACATGCGCATATCGTCGGGGTTACCCGGTTCGACCGCCGAATTTAGAGTTACTGCCCCTGACTGTTTAAGCCATATACATACAGAGTGATATTCGTTTCCGCGCTATTTCTTGAAAACTGTAGACCGGATTTCGATGAAACTTGGCACACAGCTTTACTACAAAGTGGACATGCGCATATCGTCGGGGTAACCCGGTTCGACCGCCGAATTTAGAGTTACTGCCCCTGACTGTTTTAGCCATATACATACAATGATATTCGTTTCCGCGCTATTTCTTGGAAACTATAGACCGGATTTCGATGAAACTTGGCACACAGCTTTACTACAATGAGGACATGCGCATATCGTCGGGGTTACCCGGTTCGACCGTCAAATTTAGAGTTACTGCCCCTGACTGTTTAAGCCATATACATACAGTGATATTCGTTTCCGCGCTATTTCTTGAAAACTATACACCGGATTTCGATGAAACTTGGCACACAGCTTTACTACAAAGTGGACATGCGCATATCGTCGGGGTTACCCGGTCGACCGCCGAATTTAGAGTTACTGCCCCTGACTGTTTTAACCATATACATACAGTGATATTCGTTTCCGCGCTATTTCTTGGAAACTATAGACCGGATTTCGATGAGACTTGGCACACAGCTTTACTACAATGAGGACATGCGCATATCGTCGAGGTTACTCGGTTCGACCGTCGAATTCAGAGTTACTGCCCCTGACTGTTTAAGCCATATACATACAGTGATATTCGTTTCCGCGCTATTTCTTGAAAACTATACACCAGATTTCGATGAAACTTGGCACACAGCTTCACTACAAAGTGGACATGCGCATATCGTCGGGGTTACCCGGTTCCACCGCCGAATTTAGAGTTACTGCCCCTGACTGTTTTAGCCATATACATACAGAGTGATATTCGTTTCCGCGCTATTTCTTGAAAACTATAAACCGGATTTCAATGAAACTTGGCACACAGCTTTTCTACAATGAGGACATGTGCATATCGTCGGGGTTACCCGGTTCGACCGTCGAATTCAGAGTTACTGCCCCTGACTGTTTAAGCCATATACATACAGAGTGATATTCGTTTCCGCGCTATTTCTTGAAAACTGTAGACCGGATTTCGATGAAACTTGGCACACAGCTTCACTACAAAGTGGACATGCGCATATCGTCAGGATTACCGGGTTCGACAGCCGAATTTAGAGTTACTGCCCCTGACTGTTTTAGCCATACACATACAGAGTGATATTCGTTTCCGCGCTATTTCTTGAAAACTATAAACCAGATTTCAATGAAACTTGGCACACAGCTGTTGGGGTTACCTGGTTCAACCGCCAAATTAAGAGTTACTGCCCCTGACTGTTTTAGCCATATACATACAGAGTGATATTCGTTCTGTTGAAGCCATATACATACAGAGTGATATTCGTTCTGTTGAAGCCATATACATACAGAGTTATATTTGTTTCCGCGCTACTTTATTGACAATGAAAATATGTTCGGCGGGGGATATCAATTCAACGAATTTGCTTGTTTACACTCTAGAATCTACAATTATATATCAATCGAGATAAAACTTAGACACAATGTTGGAGACCATAAGATCTCAAATGAGATTGATTTTTGGTTAGATTGAACCAGAAAGTCGAGAGTTGTGTGCCCTTGGATTTGACAAAATTGCCGTTTTTGACTGTTTTCGACCCTGTTTACTCTCTAGAATCTACAATTATTGATCAACCAATACAAAACTTGGACACATTGTTTGGGACTATATAATTTCGGATGAGTTTGATTTTCAGTCAGATCTGTTTAGAAAGCCGAGAGTTATGTGCCCTTGAATTTGACAAAGTAGCTGTTTTCGACCTTGTTTACACTCTAGAATCTACAAATATTGACCAATCAAGACAAAACTTAGATACAATGTTGGAGACCATAAGGTCTCAAATAAGTTTGATTTTTGGTCTGATTGAACCAGAAAGTCAAGAGTTATGTGCCCTTAAATTTGACAAAATTGCTGTTCTTGAATGTTTTCGACCCTGTTTACACTCTAGAATCTACAATTATTGATCAACCAAGACAATACTTTGGCACTATGCTGCTGATTGTAAGACCTTGCATGAGCTGAATTTTCTGCAATCAAATGAGAAAGTGGTCAGTCATGCATGTGCCCTTAAATCTGACAAAATTGCTGTTTCGAATGAACAATCAAGACGAAATTTGGATTATGATGTTAATTAGCATAAGATCTTGGATAAATGAATTATAGAATAATCAGAATAGTTATCTGCCATTCAAACTTTTACTCTAAAAACCTCAAATAGTGACTAATCAAGACAAAACTTGACACAATGTTATTGACCATAAGTTTGTTTTCAGTCTTAAATACCAATTGAATTGAACAAAACAGTGGCTCATATCATTTTGGTTCAGGTGAGCGATATAGGACCATCATGGTCCTCTTGTTTATGCATTAATTGCATCAATTCATGTATTTTTCAGTCATTAGCAGACCCACAGGCCTGCAAAATACTAAAATGGCCCTTGTGCTTCGCATGCAGGCGTTAACCTATTTCTTGTTAGCTCACCTGAGCACGCAGTGCTCAAGGTGAGCTATTGTGGTCGCTTTTTGTCCGTCCGTGTCCGTCTGTCCGTCTGTTCATTTTGGTGTTACCGCTCTAGCACCCACAAATATTGACCAATCTTAACCAAACGTGGTCAAAACATGTATGACCATAAGTTCTCGGACGAGTTCGATTGTGAGTCAGATCGGACAAGGAAGTCCAGAGTTATGAGCCCTTGAATGGCAAAAATGGCAAAATTTTGCCACAATGTAATGTTGGTAACCATAAGGTCTTGGATGAGTTTGATTTTCAGTGTGATCGGAGCAAGAAGTCTGGAGTTATGTGCCCTTGAATTTTGACAAAATTGCTGTTTTTGACTTTGTTTAAACTGCAGCATCTACATTTATTAACTAATCAAGTCAAAACTTGGCCACAATGTTGGTGACCATAAGATCCTGAATGAGTAAAACTTTCAGCTTGATTTGACCAGTAATTTATTGGCCCTTGAATTTCACAAAATTACCGTTTTCGACTTTATTTTCTATCTAACAAACACAAATATGGACCAATCAAGACACATCTTGGTCGCAATGTTGATGACCATAACATCTTAAATGTTTTAATTTGTCAGATTGATCGCAAAAAAAAAAACAGAGTTGTGTGCCCTTGACGGTGACAAAATTGCTTTTTATGCCCCCGATAGGGAGGCATCATAAATTTGACTTGTCCGTCCGTCTGTCTGTCCGTCTGTCTGTCCGTCCGTCTGTCCGTCCGTCATTCCGTCCAAAAACTTTAACATTGGCCATAACTTCCTTATTACTTAACATATTCGCTTCATACTTTACCACAACATTCCTTGGTACATTACCTTTCTGTAGGCACATACTTTGGTGACCTTGACCCCTGGATGACCTTGACCTTGAACATAGATTGGCCATAATTTAAAATCAAAGCGGTGTCGGGGGCATTGTTATCTTACAGTGACAGCTCTTGTTTTGACTTTGTTTTCTCTCAAACAGCAATTAATATTGACCAATCAAAAATAAACTTGGACATAATGTTGAAGAGAATATCTTTATCAGAACAGAGTTATGTGCCCTTGACTGTGACAAAATTGTTGTTTTCTTCCACTTTGTTTTTACTGTAACAGCAACAAATATTGATCATTCAAGAGTATGAAAGTAGCTTTCAGCTGGATCATAATCTTGCATCTTATATCAAGTGCTCTTGAACTTGACAACATTGTGACTTTCATTCTATCTAGGTGCAGGTGAGGGATTAAGGACCATCATGGTCCTCTTGTTTCTCTGCTTTTGAATTAACCATATATATTCCTTGGTACCAAATTGAATGTCATAATTTCACAGCTAAGTCAAGGCGCTAAATATGTGATGGTTACCCTTCTTAGAAGTTGTATGTATACAAAAAATTTTTTGGTGCATTTTGGTGCTTATACATTCATTGTGTCTCTTACTTAGGATTGCTTCAGCCAGTTTCCCGCCAGGCCACTTTACCCATGTGTTTATAGACGAAGGCGGTCATGCGGTAGAACCTGAGGCTCTTATTAGTCTCGGAGGTATTATCGAATGTTCAAGCCTTATGAACGGAACAGCCCAGGTTGTGATAGCAGGGGACCCTAGACAGCTTGGACCAGTACTTAGATCTCCCCTGGCCATTGACTATGGACTAGGTAATGTTATTTCTTAATGGCCCTTGTGGTTGGTCATATAATGATACCATCTCCCTCCTTCCCTGTTGAAATCTGTTTGTATTTAGATCTAGATCTTGTAAACAGAACTCCTACATTCATTGCTGGACTTGGATGAAATGTTTACTGAATGTTACTCAAGACCGGACTTTGAGCATATTGTCTTGAGTTTTGCCAGTCTGTGTCATGGAGAAAGGGTGCTTTAGTCTTCACTTATTGTGTCTTCACTCTATGTCGGAATCTTGCAGGCAAGATTGTAAACATTCGTTGGGGGAAAGTGCCAATTTTATGATAAGAAGTAGACGAAATTTGTTTCTTGTTAAAACTCTTGCATGTTATTTGGGAAAGTATTGATTTGGCAGGAAAAAAGTTAACCCTTTCCCAAACAGAGAAATTCTAGACTTGTCCAATTTTGGAAGAAGCTGGAGTCATAAAGAAATGTTGCTATCAAGAAAAGAAATGGTGTATGTTTTAGGTTAGAACATGTAGAGAGAAAAGAAGAAATTAATGATTATCAGCAACTTATTCTCAATGTTTGCTCGAACCATTTCTGCCAGGGACATCTAAACCAGGTTGTGTTTTGGACAAGGATAAACCTTCTATTTAATATTACAGATATATCATTGCTTGAAAGACTCATGATGACCTGTGACCTTTACCAGCCAAGGTCAATGGATGGCCAGAAAGTATATGATGTGCGAGCGATTACAAAATTGCTTATGAACTATCGATCTCACCCGGTCATTCTGGAACTACCGAACAAAATGTTCTACGATTCTGAGCTGCAGCCATGTGCCAATCAAATTGCTAGAGAAAAATTGTGTAAGTTGTATTGTGATCCTTATTTTTATGCCCCCATATCGAGAGATTGTGTGCATTTTGTTTTACTCGTCTCTGTCTGTCTGTCTGTCTGTCTGTCTGAAAAGTTAACATTGGCCATTTTGGGGGCATCCATGTTTCTCAAACACATTTTGTTCTGTTTACAAATTATTTGTCCAACTGGATTCAACCACCTTTTTATTCCAATTTGAAATTAGGATTTTAATCCTTAAACTTTCAAACAATATGTAGAATGTATGCAAAAGAAGAAATTTCTCTCACATTTTAACAGGAATTTTTAAAGTGTTTGGTCGCATCTATTGTAATTGCCTTTAGAATCAAATGTCTTTACAAGAGTTGTGCATTAAAAAGATTAATCTCTAATTATAGGTCATTGGGAAGGACTCCCTAGGAAGGGTTTCCCCGTCGTGTTCCACAGTGTAATTGGCATGGATGCAAGAGAACAAAGATCGCCGTCATTTTTCAATGCCGAGGAAGTGTCAGTTGTTGTACGATATGTTGAGGAGTTGTTGACATGCAAGAAGATGGGAATGAACTTAAAACAGGAGGACATCGGTATTGTTACTCCTTACAGAAAACAGGTTAGTTTGGTTGTCAATTGAAAATATCGCTTTTTAATTTCATGTTGAATAGCCTTTGAGACGTTGGAAGTTCTTGAAACTTACATTGTATTATCTGTTTGTGCCCCTGATCGAAAGATCATGGGCACATTGTTTTACTCATATTTGTCTATCTGTATGTCTGTCTGTCTGTCTTTTCATTCCAAAAACTTAATTGTTACATGAAAACTTAACATTAGCATTTTCGGAGACATAAGTGCTTCACAAACACGTCTTATTATCTGAATGTTATGTTTGAAATGGTATTAAAGGGTCCGCTGACTGCTAAAATTAAAACCTTCCTCCCACAAGAACACCTTTCTAATAAGCAAGTGTTTAAGTTTCATTATTTTTAAAACATGAACAGTGTACTTATTTCGTCTTTCAAATGTCTTTTCTGATCTTTCCCGAAAACAAAATTTGAAAATCTTTATGTTGTGCCGTATGACGTCAAACAGTGGCAAGCCTGAGATTTCTGACACAATTAAGGCACAACTTTTCTGTCATAAAGTGACATTCCACAACGCATTTAATTGTTTTCTGATAAATTCTATTGACAACGCTTTATAACAGAAAACTTGCACATTTCACCTGTGATTGGGGGTGGAGTCAAGTCATGATATAACGCCACACCATAGTAATTTACGGAAATGATCGATCTTTATTCTTTCAAAAATCAATATTTTTCAATCCAAGTAACGATGTAAAAATTGTTCAATTAAACTATTAAACCAATCAAGTATAACAGATCATTTATGAAATATTGTTTATATAGTAAATTTCTTATGTGGCGAAATCAACTTCCTTGCTTGGTACCCTTTAAATTTGTTGCCATCAACCAATTAATTATGTATACACAATATCATTTTCAAAATTTTGATTGCAAAATCCTTCTTAATGCTATAAGATATTGGATAAATTGTTGTGATTTGTTTATCAATTATTGATAGCTTCTCACGGTCACCTGAAATTTTCAAACTGCCTTAATTCATCTTTAAACAAGCTTAGTGACAAGGTTTTTTATGACATAGACATAGACATACAGTCGACGCTCGTTATCTTGACATCGGATAAGTCGAATTTCCGCTTAAGTCGAAGTGAAAGTCATGTCCCATCCTCAACATATGGATATTAATATGAATACAGTCATTGGAATTTAGTAGGAAAAGGATAGAAATTGCTCCAAATGAGCAATTTCTTTCCTTTTCCTACTATATTTTAATCATGGACACATACATGTATGATGCCCATCAAAAATGGTTAAATATCGTTTTCATCAAAAATAACAAAATCGGATTAGTCAAACTCCGGATATGTCGAGGTATTTTGGCGGCCCCTCTGACTTCGACACAACGAGTGTCGACTGTATATTTATTTTCAGATTTAAATAATATGTTTCTCATCCATACATGAATATCAAATTCAATAAAAGTGACAATATATTTTCATTGACAGGTCGAGAAGATAAAGCAGGTGCTGCGTAAAAAGAAGTGTGACAAAATCTCTGTGGGATCAGTGGAGGAATTCCAAGGTCAAGAAAGAACGGTCATCATTGTATCAACAGTCAGAAGTAAACCTGAGTATCTGTCCCTGGATCTTACATACAATCTTGGATTTCTGAGGAACCCAAAGGTATTTTATGGACCCTTTTGTAACCCTTTATTGTTGGGTCAGTGGTGGAATTCCAATAATTGTAAAATCAATATCTATAATTTTATGCAAAAAAAAAACAAAACACTGTCAATCAATGTTTAACATGTACTTTTTTTCATTATTCTTTGAAAAAAGAAGAAAATACATTTATAATTGTTCTAACTCAAATCATTGACACAAGCAAATTGTATATTCCTTTGATTATGCTCCCCGAAAAAATTTTGGGGGAGCATATACATGTAGTTGCCACGCTGGCTGTCCGTCTGTCCGTCCACAGCCATATCTCAGCAACCCTTGGACCAAATTCAATGAAACTTCACATGTGAACTCCCCAGGTCAATACCTAGAAATCTTTTTCTCCGTTTGTAAATTTAAGGCTGCGTCATGGAAAAGTGGGCCTTAGTGTAAAAATTAGTTTTTCTCTTATTTCTCTTCATCTAATGAGCAGAATTTAATGAAATTTTGTGCTCATGTAATAAATAGGGTGTTATAGACCATATTCTATAAATAATGTGTGTACAAAAAAGCTGTCATGGGAAAAGGGGGCTTAATGTATGATAGTTTTTATTTTGTGACAAACACTTATTCGGGGAGCATAATCCGTCTGTGACGGCTCTTGTTTTTTCATGTTTCATTTTAAACCACAACTTATTTTAAGATATTTTCACCAGCTTCATGCAATTCTATACATTGTAGTTTAATGCACCAAAATGTCTGGACATTCAGTGTACTAGTTCTAGATATTCGTGTAATGTATCGTCATGTAAATGTTTTCAGAGATTCAATGTAACCCTGACCCGAGCTAAAGCCTTGTTGATTGTGATTGGAAACCCTAACACACTGAGCAGGGATCCACATTGGAATAGGTAAGTCATTGACCAGGATTTGAGAACACTAATCACTTATCACTTTGCTAAGCGACAAGGTTTTTACATCTCTCAGGCAAAAGTCATGGGAAAGCGTTCAGGATATTAATCTCTTAATACTTTGCCAAGCGACAATGTTTTATGTCCTTTATGAAGCAAAAGTCATTGGAAACTGTTGAAAGAAGAAACTGCTGTCTAAATGCCTAAAATTTTGTCGTTTTGGAATGGGTTATGGTGGTGTATTATCTTAAAAGTCAAAACATATAGTAGGGACAGAAATAAACGCACCTGCAAATTTCTTTAACAAATCAAAAATTGATTGACTTAAGTATTCTTCTAGATTATTATTCTCAGAAACCAAGCATTTTCACAAATAACTTCTTGTTTGACAACATGTTTTGCGAGTTATTTATGGTTTCTGAAGACAAATATCAAGAGATACCATGTCAGACTTTAAATCATGTGGTCTTGGGATAGAATGTGGTCCTGGGTTCAATCCCAGGTTTTGGGGATATCTTTTTCAACAATTTTCTTCCATACATTGGTGGACAATCCTAAACCTATAAGTTGGATGAGCAGCTTCAGATTTTGTGGTAGTACTGGTGGAAGAATATACCAGGGATGCATGGTACTATGATAATGTACTCCAGCAGCCATAATATTGTTGAAAATTGCCCTAAAAGGTGTTAAACTCCAACCAATCAATCTCTTTTTTGACAGTTTGATAGAATTTTGTGAGGATTCCAAGTCCTATGTTGGCACAGAGAGAAAAAGAGAAACTGATGCAATAGAAGATATTATACAGAGACTAAATGCTGTTGGGTTAGGGGACGGTATGTGAATAGTATTCCTTGTTTTATTGCCTTGACCCCGCGGCCATAATGCAGTTTGAAGGGCATCTGCCGCTCACTCGAGAGGTCTGTGGTTTGATCCCCGGCTGCAGCAAATATCCTTTCTGACAATAATTGTCACCCATCAATAGTTTGATAAACATAACCGCATTGCTGGAAAAATTCTGACGTTGCATAAATCTCACTTTTGGTTAAACTGACTGAAAAAAAGTAGATTCCTTTTACAAGAAACATAGACTTAGATCAGACAGCATGTGTATACTACACAGACTAATCTCTAAGGCTTATGTCCCATATATAAAGATTGGGGACATATTGTTTTACCGTTGTCTGTCAGTCAATTTGTCCATCACTGATCATTAGCTCACCTGAGCACGAAGTGCTCAAGGTGAGCTATTGTGGTCACTCAATGTCTGTCGTCTGTCCGTCCGTCTGTCAACAATTTGGTGTTAACACTCTAGCATCCACAAAAGTTGGCCAATCTTAATCAAACTTGGTCAAAGCAAGTATGGTCATAAGTTCTCGGATGAGTTCGATTATGGGCCTGATCGGACCTGGAAGTCTGGAGTTATTTGCCCTTGAACGTAAAAAAAGCTAGTTTTGACTTTGTTAACACTCTAGCATCTACAATTATTGATCAATCAAGACAAAACTTGGACATAATGTTGGAGACCATAAGATCTTGGATGAGTTCAATTTTCAGTTTGATCTGACCAGAAAGACGAGAGTTATATGCCCTTGAATTCGACAAAATTGACATTTTTGGCAGTTTTCAACCTTGTTTACACTTTAGAATCTACAATTATTAATCAAGCAAGATTAAATTTGGACACAATGTTGGGGACCATAAGATCTTCGATGAGTTCAATTTTCAGTCTGATCTGAACAGAAAGTCCAAAGTTACATGCCCTTGAATTTGACAAAATTGTCATTTTCGGCTGGTTTCAACCTTGTTAACACTCTAGAATCTACAATTATTAATCAATCAAGACAAAACTTGGACACAATGTTAGGGACTATAAGATCTCGGATGAGTTTGATTTTCAGTCTGATCTGATCAGACAGTTTGGAGTTATGTGCCCTTGAACTTGACAAAATTGCCGTTTTTGACTGTTTTCGACCTTGTTAACACTCTAGAATCTACAATTATCAATCAATCAAGACGAAACTTGGACACAATGTTTTGGATCATAAGATCTTTGATGAGTTTGATTTTTTAGTCTCATCTAATCAGAAAGTCGAGAGTTATGTGCCCTTGAACTTGACAAAATTGCCGTTTTTAATTGTTTTCGACCTTGTTTACACTCTAGAATCTACAATTATTGACCAATCAAGACAAATTTTGGACACAATGTTGGAGCCCATTATATCTTGAATTAGTTTGATTTTCAGTCTGATCCTACCAGAAAGACGAGAGTTATGTGCCCTTGAATTTGATAAAATTGCCATTTTCGACTGTTTTCAACCACACACTAGAATCTACAATTATTAATCAATCAAGACAAAACTTGGACCCAATGTTGGGGATCACAAGATCTCAGATTAGTTTGATTTTCAGTCTGATCTGATCAGAAAGTCGAGAGTTATGTGCCCTTGAAATTGATAGAATTGCCATTTTCGGCTGTTTTCGACCTTGTTTACACTCTAGTCTCTACAATAAGTAATTAATAAAGACAAAACTTGGACACAATGTTTGGGACCATTAGATCAGGAAGTCGAAAGTTATGTGCCCTTGAATTTGAAAAAAACTGCTTTTTCAGCTGCTTTCGACATTGTTTATACTCTAACTCTAGAATCGACAATTATTTATCAATCAAGACAAAACTTGGACACAGTTGGGCACCATAAGATCTCGTATAAGTTGGATTTTCACAACGCTATTGACCATAAGTTCATCCTCAGTCTTAAAGTCATAAATATCAATTGAATTGAACAAAAGTGTTGCTCATATCATTTTGGTTCAGGTGAGCGATATAGGACCATCATGGTCCTCTTGTTAAAACTTTACACAGGGATATTGATGCTCCACAAACAATCTTGTTTCTGTCAATGCAGGAATATTACAAGATCAGAATGACATGGATTTAACCCTTTTCCAAACAAGACCAGAGGTGCGTTCTTTAGAGCGAGATTTCTTGAGATTTCTTAAGATGTTATAGGATAAAACATTCTTTAGAGCAAGATTTTAAAGACCCTCAATGGGAGGCGCCATTACCCTATACTTGAATGCGGAATCCCTCAGTCAACTCTATAGAAACAATATAAAAGAGACTTGACCGAGTTGTTCCGAACACTCCATTATTCGTAAGCGGCGGTGTTCTGAATGCTCCATACTTTATACAAATGACGTCATGATGACGTCATTTGTATAAATATGGAGCATTCCGAACAGCTCGGTCAAAGTCTCAGTCTTAAAAACGCTTTATTCAAAACACCTTAAGAAATCTTAAAAAATCTCACTCTAAAAGCGCCTCTAGTTTTGAAGTCCTTATAAGAAACTGCATGAAAAAATGTTGAGCCAAAACAAGAAAATGCTGATAATCAGCATTTTCTACTTTTGCCTCAATATTTTCTTGACTATATTATACATAAATCCAATTTTAATCAACATCCATTATATTTATATCGCCTGCAGTAGCTTTCAAATTGAACCACTATAAAACTTGGTTGTTTGGGAAAGTGTTTCTATATTTGATCTGTTCTTTATACAGAGGAGGATCGCCATATACCCGAAGTTCGGAGTGACTACAATGAACAAGCATGGCGAGGAGATATTTAGAACATTCAACTTATGCCGGCCGAAATGGAATCATTCGGAAGTAGGGTTTAATTGTTTGGGCTGGTTGCATAAAGATAGTTTTATCTTAAACTATTTTAGCCCTTTTGAAAACAGATCTTTAACACTTTGTTGTCCCAATACATGTCCTTGTTTGGGAAAGGGTTAATATTCTGTATGTTTTGTTTACTATTGAGGATCGCCATTTACCCGAAGTTCGGAGTGACTACAATGAACAAGCATGTCGTGGAGATATTTAGGAGAACATTCAACTTACGCTGGCGGAAATGAAATCATTCGAAAGTAGGGTTAAACTGTATGAGCTGGTTGTATAAAGAGAGTTTTAAGTTTACACTGGTGTTCAGCAATCAATTTATCATTTCTTAACCACATGATTTGCTTAAAATTCTTAAACTTTTTTGCAACTGGCCTTTATTGACCAAGGGAATTTTATTCTACAATGTGTGATATAGCTGTTTTAAAGCTTTGGGAAACATTGTAGATAAATGAAGACATTGTTTGTTACAATGTGGGATTGGCTAAACCTCTATTATGGTAAATATGAGAAATGCATGCTTGTTAACAAATTTAATTTGTGATTTAACCCTTTCCCAAACAATGCTAGGTAAGGTTGTGACATTCCTTTCAGGGTGATAACCCCTTGAGCGAAAGGAAGAAAAATGCTGATGATCAAGAATTCTAATGCTATGAAGGGAATATTTACTTTTTTCATTAAAATGACACTTTTTTACAACCCACCAGTTTAAAGCTTTGGGAAATATTGTAGCTAAATGAAGAAATTGCTTGTGTCAATGTGGGAGTGGCTAAACCTCGATTATCTGTCGTAAATATGTTACAATGAGAAATGCATGCTTGTTAACAAGTTTAATTTGTGATTTAACCCTTTCCCAAACAATACAAGTTCAGGTTGTGACATCCCTTTCTGGGTGATAAGAACCCTTTGAGGGAAAAGAAGAAATACTGATAACCAAAATTTTCTTCTATTGTCTCAAAAATTCTAATGCTATAAAGTGAATATTTATTTATTTCATTAACAAAAGTTTTGTCGTCTGCAATTCTTTTCAATTTTGACTGGTCTAAATTTTCTTGTTTTGGTGAAAGGGGAAATGAGAATGATATGAATTTGACAGATAAGTATGTTACATGTAAATATGTGATATGAATGCCTTTTAGCACTTTTTAGAACAAACCCTGATGTTTTTAATTGAAAAGCTTTAGACAAGACTGATGGAAAAGGAGACAATGAATTGTTTCTTCTCTTTTTCTCTAAACATATTGCACCCAATTTAATCAAAATTCAAAGTTTTTGTTCTCATTCAAATTGTTGTCTGCAATACTTTTAAATTTTGACTTGTTTGATAATAATACCCCCGTCGAAGATGGGACGTATTATGGGATCGACCGTGGTGTCTGGCGTCTGGGCGTCAGGCGCCGTCCACTTCTTTGTCCGGAGCATAACTGTGTTACCTTAAGTTCGATTGACTTGAAACTTGGCAGTTATATTCTTCTCATCATTACAGAGCGCAGTGTACAAGAACCATAACTCTACCTGGCTTATCTTTTTAGTTATTGCCCTTTGTTGTTTTTCATAAGCAGTGTAACGGGCATATCTTGTGACAGTCTGACACCTTGTTTTTGTGTTGGGAAAGGTGTAACAAAGTTTATATGCCAATTTTTTACTGCATGTGTGTTATGCCATGTAAACAAGTCTTTTTTAAGTTTTAATGAAATCTGTATTTTAGATAGAATTTTGAAACGTTTTCTGTTTGTTGATATAATAATCAATTGTTATGAAAGTCAAGGTACTGAAACTCAAGAGATAGGGCCAATGGTTTCACAAGGAAAACCACATTGGTCAGTGTCCTCCCCAGCCCAATAAGCTGTATCGGCCCCACTACAGCTTTTTAAGTTTTAATGAAATGATTGAAATCTGTATTTTAAGACAAAATTTTGAAACATTTTCTGTTTGTTGATATAATAATCAATTGTTATATGAAGTCAAGGTACTGAAACTTCAAAGACAGAGCCAATCATTTCACTAGAAAAAACACAACAGGTCGACTAACGACGACAATGATCTGTGAAAATCCTGTTGAATTTTGAAGCCCACAGAATTAGAACAGACAGATAAATGGTCTTACGGGAGCATAACATTCTCCTTTTTTCGCTTTTAAGCACCAAAAGAAAAAAAATTGAGCGACCAAAATGAAAACTTTCCTGTTTTGGTCCAAACTTTGTCACGGTGTATAATCACGTGACTCAGAGTTTACGATAATCTTCAATATCTTTTTTAATACTTGACCAATTTGAATTCGGTTTGAAGCAGAGAAGGTGGAAAAATACCAGGAATAAGCTTGACGTGTTGGGTTTTTGAAAAATCAACAGATAAAAAAGTTATTGAAGATATACCAAAAGTTTGGTTTATCTTCAATAACTTTTTTATCAGTTGATTTTTCAAAAAACAACCACCTCCATTTAGTGTGTGGCGTCTGTCCACATTCTCTGCTTCAAATTGAATTCAAATCGGTCCAGTATTTACAAAATTATTGAAGATTTTATGAAAATATTGTATCACATGATTATCCACTGTGTTTTTGATCCCATAGACAGAGTCAAACATGGTCGGAAGTGCCCCAGAGGATTTCAATTGCAGGATCATTGGCTCTGTCTCTGTAGTTTCTATACTGTGAAGTATTTTGTTTTATGTCTGTCTGTCTGTTCGCCCAAAAACTTAACATTTGCTATTTTGGGGGCATCGGTGTTTCACAAACACATCTCGTTTTTCTCATTGTTAAAGGCGCATCTGCCTCTCATTTGAGAGGTCCTGGGTTTGATACCCTGCCGCAGCTAATACCCTATCTGACAAAAATGTCACCCATCAATTGTTTAATATCGTGAACCTATGTGGGGGAGCAGCTGGAGGCTCGGTAAGGGAGTTACGGTAGTACTGGTATAAGAAACAACAGGAATCCATGGTTAGGTTCTCCAGCCGCAATATGACCATAGTAGTTGAAAATGGCGTAAAACCCCAATAAACCAAATTATTGTTAAAGGCCATACCATTTCTATATTATTCTACTTTTATATTACACTTATTTTGTTGTCTGTTCTAGCTTTTAACTCATGCCCACACAAGACCTGGCCCCGGTTTCTTGAAAAAACTTAAGTATATTCTCATGAGAGCATGCTCAACTTCAAAGGGATACTCTCCAACGTTGAAGGGTATTCGATTGTAGTTCACGTGGATTTCGTGCGATTTTAGCACGGTGCTCAGATTTGAGCATGAGAAAGTACTTAAGTTTTTTCGAGAAACCTGGGCCTGGTTTTGACATCCCTAAACCAAAGTGATTGGGAAAATATTGAGACAAAAGAAGAAAGTGCTGATAATCAGCACTTTCTCCTTTTGTCTCAATATTTTCTGAGCTAAATTGTACACAAATACAACCTTCATTAACATCCATATTGTCGTCTGCAGCAGCTTTCAAATTGGATCACCCTAATTTTTTGTCGTTTGGGAAAGGGTTAATTTGGACAAGTCTAACATTTTGTATGGGAAAATGTTGAATGTATCTACTACTCTGGTGCTTTTAATTATTTTTTACGCTTTACTTGATTTTTGCCCAAAATTTTAGAATCGCCTTTTAATTTCAAACCTGTTTTTTATGCCACTTAAGATGTATGTATATTGGTATCATATTCTCCGTCTGTCTGACTGTCTATCCCAATGGCTGTGGCCATAGCTCAGTTGGAAGCTCATTGAACTCTCTCTCTCATGAAGTCCCGAGTTCGATCCCTGTGCATCCTTTTTATGCTCCCCGAAAAAAATTCGGAGGAGCATATAGTCGCCATGCTGTCCGTCCGTCCGTCCGTCTGTCCGTCCACTGCCAGATCTCAGCAACCCTTTGACCAAATTCAATGGAACTTCACATGTGAACTCCCACGGAT
>CAVMGG010000811.1:0-13441 GCA_963680895.1 Fragum sueziense | reverse complement strand
TGTTTACTAGTGTTTTGTAACACACAGGCTGTGAATGTATGACTTCCAGGCACTCGTAGAACTGCCAGATCGCTAGCAGAGATAACAGTTCTATTTTAGCACAGCCGAAATATGCTATTGAGTATTTTATAAAAGTGAAAAAATAGAATATGTGAAAAATTATAACCCAGAAAACAAAAGCAGAAATTGCTGATGGTCTACAATTTTGTCTTTTGCCTAGATGATTTCGCAGGCCTTTACCAATACAGGCGTCAAAACCAAGTCTTGTTTGGAATCAGATTAAGAAAGCATTGCAGATATTTATTAACCCTTAGCTGAACAGGATCCGTGTTCGTCTCATATTCCGTAGGGGCTCTTTTACCAGATACAAGCCAGGATAAACACAAGTAAATGCTTCACTTTCCAGAATGTTTTCTTCCCAGGAAGACCAGAAAATATACATGCAATTTCATTCATTTGAAATTATCGTCTGCAACATCTTTGGATTTTGATCTTAAATCTTGTCGTTTTGTGAAGGGTCAAAGTCATGTGGACATACAATAACAGTAAAAATTCCTCCATTTCCTCTGTAAAATATGACTTTGTGTCCCTTTCTTTTCTTACAATGTTTTGCAACCAGAAAAGCTCTTGGTGTAAAATAATGATTGTGGTTCATCAGCAAATACACTTTCACTATATTGCGGTCAGTGTGTGGGTAATTTATTGCTATCATGCTGGGTTTATTGACCATCAACATCTTGAATTACAGATAACCTGGTCAGGGCAATAAGAAACTATCTGTTAACACGCCAGATAAAATGGAAAGAGATTTGCGAAGTATTTCCTAGCACTGTAAATATGAATGAGACTCTAATAAACATATAAACTGTTTTACTAAATTAGTAAATTGTAGATGTGGGGGAATGTGTAAAAATGACGATCAGATTAATCAAACAGCACTCTTCCATAAACAATTTACAAGAATTCAAAGGGAGATGGTGGATTAAAATGTTGCCAAGGATAATAAAGACATAAACAGTTTACTTTTTTCTTCAAAGGTATGACTTGATTTGATTCCATAAGTGACTCAGTATTTCTTTTTATATATATAGATCCACGAATGTTTTAATCATTGGTAATACTATCAGATACGGATTTGAAAATACCAACGTAAAACAGACATTCTTACATATTGATTAGAAGATAACTTTAACCCTTTCTCAAACGATTAAATTTTAGGGTGTTCCAATTCAAAAGCTCAATTATTTGGGAAGGGTTAGCCTTGAATCAAGAAATAGACCGTGGATTTGCTATTTCTAACAATCAAAAACAAATCACTCACCATGAATTTTCTATCGACCATATTTCTTATGAATGAGGGGCGCTATTAGAAATTTTGACAATAGTTTTGTACATTTGCTAATTTTCTGAGTATTGTATGTATTCAATATAAGCTAGGTAATTTCTATCCAAAAAAACAAATACTAAGCGTGCCAAAAACTACTAGTATAACAATTGATGATAAAAATAAAGGCTTAAAATATGTAAGAAATGCTCTATTTGAAGAATGGTTTGACCTTCAGCAAATCTTCAGTCACCAGGCAATGGTGTGTGGCGCTATTTGATTCCCTTTATTGAATCTCATGTTCGTTGTTATAATTTCAGAATATCAGTACTGCAGTAGGAAGCAACATTCTACTATTCGTCGTAGACCTACCGATTTGCTCCGGAAAAAAGGAAAACGCATACAGGAATATCGGCAATTATAAAAATTTTGGTGTCATTTTTCTGTATTATTTCTGAATCCTTTTTAGAATAACAATTTAAGGCTCGGTAACATACGATTCCGCTTCATACCACTTCCAAAATAATACTACATGGGTCCATTGTTTTAGACGTGCTTCGGCCGTGACTTGGACGTGTAATGGTGTATGAGACCAGGCCTATAGGTGGGCTCAAATTCAAAGGATATGCATGCATAGGGACATCAAATTCATCCGACTTGCAGTTAAATTGCTCTTGAACAAATATAAAGGAACTATTAGAAAATGAAGGTGATCATTAATTTCTACCCTTTCCTCAGTATATTTGAAAAGCTTAGATACGCAGATTCATCAAGAATGATGTATTTGTTAAAGGAAGGATTTATCTGTCTTATCTCGTGGATATTTAGTATTATCTCCAGTTCAATAAGTTAGCGTGACCCTACCACGTTACACTTTTAGGTAAATGTATCATTTGCACAGGCATCTTCTAAAGTTCCCCGCAGTTAAATAAAAATATTTAGCTCGACCGGCCATGAGGACAGCAGACAATTTAGTCATGAACGTACGTCAATTGTATATGCGAACGTACGTGTATGCATCCGTCTGTCTGTAAACTTTCTGATTGAAAATCTTCTCAAAAACTACCAAATGCATTTTAATCACATATCTCGGGAATGATTCTTGTGCGACTTTTCTAAGATTCCTTCGACAATTTTTTATTCGAATCAGAATGGTCTAAGATATCTGCCATTGAATGTAAAAAATAGCTATTTTGGACTTTAATTTCTCCCTTTCAACTACAAATATGGACCATTCAAAACAAAACTTCGAAGGAATGTTGTTGAGCATATAATCTTTCCTGGGTGTAATTTTCAGCTTTTTTGGTGTCCTTGAAAATGACAAAAATGCATTTTTACTTTAATGTTACAGTACAAAACTTAGGAAAACATAAAGATCTAAATATTACATACTTATAAACCGTTTATAATATAACCCTTGCCCGTATGTCATTTGGAAACACAACACTGTTCACAGTTCTTAGTGAAAAAGAAGCAAATGCTGGTAAGAAAGCCCAACCTCATATGATGGATTGTAACATGCACTTAATATCCCGCTGAAAGCAGTCATAAGTCCGTCAATCTGTTAAAGAATTATTCTTACCGTCTGTTATACATTCAGTTAACCCATTACTGCACAGTGACGCCTTTTGGCTCTCTTACAAGAAAACACTTGGGAAAACAAAGTGGAAAATGAAGAAATTGCTTGTGACAAGCAATTTCTTCATCTTTGACAATGTTTTCTATCCCAATATTAAAAGTTTTTTGAAATTACATCAACTTGAAATTGTCGTCTGCAACGCTTTTCAAATTGGAACAGCCCAACATTTTACCGTCTGGTAATGGGTTAAGACCATTCTAAGATTGTGCAGACCATAAAGGATTAAATCTTTTATCACAGACTTAATTATTGTGGGTCAATAAATCAGAATTAAGCATAGTTTTATCACATTGAACATTGAAGGTTATGAAATGTAATTTTAGCCCTTTCAAGAAATGGTTGAGTTAATCAGTCATTTCATAAAATGGCTAAACATTTAAGCCATTTCATTAAATGGCTGATTTCCTAGATTGACTGTAACATACAAGTATATACTTTTATATATAGTTAAAGAAGTGGATTGTAACTACAGATGATTTCTTAACTCTTCCTATTTCGTTTAGTGGAAGAGCAGACGAACTATCTTACACAGCCTATCATTATTGTCGTCAAGGCCGCCTGCGCAGAGACTAGTTCTCCCCTTTTCTCTCAAAAGAAAAGCGGAAGACGTTGCCCCTGCTCCCACCACCATGACGACTTTTATATTCTTTAAATATTAACGGCGGTTAAGATTGCAAAAACTAAATACAGCCTTCACCATGTCAAAGCAAATGAATGGACACAGCCATCAATTGATAATCTGATAAGATTATAATAAACGTGTTGTTGTTTCTTTGTATGATCACAAACCACAATAATTTGTTCTGGTCCTATTTCTAAACATGTAAATGATGAAATAAACGGAAAGCAAACTTCGTAAACCTACGATGTTCAATACAGCTTAGTTCAGAATCGGGCAAGTATCCTCTCCTTTGTCGGACATTTTACGAGGTTTGTGTTTTAAATCTTTCCTGCACATATTCTGTTTAATTACAATTGTATACTCGTTTTTCTGAATTGTATTGATACATCGTAAATTTAAGAATTTTTGTTATTTTTACTATCATAAATTTTCTGGTATTTATCCTAAACATGCAAGTGATGAGATGAAAATGAACAATAAATGTATGCAAACTTCGTCATTTTTTTTCAAAAAAAAAAAAAAAAAAAAAAAAGTGGAAACCTCGTAAATTTACGAAGTTTGGTGATTTTTTAGTGTTAGGCGTTTCATAAGTTAAATGATATTATTTTTGAACTCTTTTTACGATAGAATAAAAGAAAAAAAACGAAACTTAAATTATTCAAGAATTTGAAGGCATCGGGTTTCAATATTTTCCAACTGTTTCCAAACTTCGTAAATTTACGAGGTTCAATAAATTATACTTCAGAATCTGTTTTGTTTTGATATCTTTCTAAAACAATTTTTAGTTGTTTGTACATGTTTGCATACGTTGTCTACCTTTCTAGGAATTTTCCCAAACCTCGTTAATTTACGAAGTTTCGTATCTAACAATTGATGTCATTGTAAGCTCACTTTTCTAAAGAATGAAATTGGAAACCTCGTAAATTTACGAAGTTTGGTAATTTTTTTGCTTTCGACGTTTTATCAGATTTCTGACAATATTTTTGAAATCTGTTAACGATAGAATAAGGAAACAAGAAACTGTGAAATTATTCAAAAATTGGAAGGCACCGGGTTTCAAGAATTTTCAACTCTTTCCAAACCTCGTAAATTTACGAGGTTCAATAAATTTTACTTCGTTATCTGTTTTTTGTATATCTTCTTAAAGCTATTTTGAATTGTTTGTACATGTTTGTAAACGTTGTCTATCTTTCTAGGAATTTCCCCAATCTTCGTAAATTTACGAAGTTTTAGTGTTTCTGCTGTATTGTAATGAAAATTGTTCTCCTAAATAAACCATTTCTCTGCATTGCCCGATTTGAATTCATACGAAATTTGGTGATTTTTATCTGTTACGTACCTATTCTATAGAATGTCCAATTGCGTGATCAGTTTTCTGAGTTTTATTGAAAACTTCGTAAATTTACGATGTTTGGTTTCTGGGACAGTTTTTTTGTTTTGTTTTCTGGTGTTATTTTTTGAACTTGTTGATTTTGAAATAATGTCGTTGTTTGCTCACTTTTCTAAAAACAAAAACAATTAATGGAAACCTCGTAAATTTACGAAGTTTGATGATTTGTTGGCGTTCACGGTTTTTTAAGTTATATGTTTTTTTTCCAAAAATCTGTTAAAGATAGAATAAAAGGAAAAAAGAAACTGTGAAATTATTCAACAATTAAAAGGTATTGGGTTTCAAGATTAGCCAACTGTTTCCAAACCTCGTAAATTTACGAGGTTTAATAAATCTTACTTCAGAATTTGTTTTGTTTTGAAATCTTTTTAAAACATTTTTAGTTGTCTGTACATATTTGTATTTGTTGGCTATTTTTCTAGACATTTTCCCAAACCTCGTAAACTTACGACGTTTGACAGTTATTTGTTTTTATCTGTCCAGTACATATTCTATAGAATGTCCTATTGTGTGATCAGTGTTTCTTAATTTTATTGAAAACTTCGTAAATTTACGATGTTTGGTGACTGGGACTCGGATAACAAATTCGAAACTTCATTGTACCTTCATGGTATTTTTTTAAAGAAAAAAAAACTGAAAGTATTCAAAAATTAGAAGGAATTTGGTTTCAAGGTTTGCCAACTGTTTCCAAACCTCGTAAATTTACGAGGTTCAATGAGTCTTACTTCAGAATCTGATTTGTTTTGATATTTTGTTAAAACATGTTTTATTTGTCTGAAAAGTATTTGTATTTGTTGGCTATTTTTCTAAGCATTTTCCCAAACCTCGTAAATTTACGACGTTTTAGTAATTTTTTATCTGTTCAGTACAAAATCCATAGGATGTCCTATTGTGTGATCAGTTTTTCTTAATTTTATTGAAAACTTCGTAAATTTACGATGTTTGGTGACTGGGACTCGGATAACAAAATCGAAATTTCATTGTATGTTAGTTCTGAATAATATAAATCAATGTTACTTTTAGCTTTTTTTGGAAGCCAAGTTTTCTCTCTCTTGTCGGGTATTATTTCCATACCTCGTAAATTTACGAGGTTTATCTAATCGGTACCTATTCTATGGAATTGGCAATTGTATGCTAGGTTTTCTGGATTGTATTGAAAACCTCGTAAGTTTACGAGGTTTCCTGACAGTTTTTATCATTTTGTGCACAAATTGTTTGTATTATAAATGTATTTAAAATATTATATGAAAAACGTTTTTGATGTGTTTTGTTGTTGATGGGGATTTTTCTCCAGTACTTTACCTGTCCATTTCCCACAAAAACGAGACCAAAGTAGTGCATTTTGTGATAAAATCAGGACTTAAATAATAACGAGTTCAGAATGAATCCCTCTGGTTGGAAATGTTCTTCCCGCTGTGTTCTTTTGTCATCAATTCATTCAGTGAAATCAGGGTACAAGTGCCGACTTGTTTAACCCCGGTTCAAACAACAAAAATTCAGGGTGGTCTAGTTTGTAAGGTCCTGCAGATTACCAAATGTGTGTACATTAAGACAAGATTTGTGCACAATATAACACAGAAAATATTGAGGCAACAGGAGGAGAAAATGCTGATAATCAGTATTTTCTTCTTTTGTCTCAATATTTTTCAAGTCTTTTCAATTAGGGACGTCAAAATTAGGTTTTGTTTAGAAAAGGCTTAACGGTCAATAGGAATGCTGGTAGGAATCATGGCGAATCTGTGCAGTTTTCTTATCGTTCCTGCAATCAAAATCGATTCCCTATTGAACTACTCTTGTAGTAATGTTACTTTATACGTCTCCGACATTTAGTTGAAACAAATAAATTGTCTTCTAGCCTAGTTGAGATAAGGAACAAAGAAAAGGCAAAGGATTGTCAAAAAAGAACTGTTGCAAATGATTTTAAAGTAGGCCCTGTAAATCGTTCGGTTAAGGCGACTCGAATTATATTGGCTTTACAAAGTCTTTTTTAGTGAACTACGAGTAAACGTTTGTCAAAAACAAAAATAGTTTTTAAATGCCCATTGAACATCGCAATACCGGGATGTATCTGCAAAATGCAGCATATAGATATTAACTGTTGCTATTACTGAAATGGATTCCGACCCATTAAAACTCCAATTACATTCCATCTACATTTAGTCACAGACAAACGGGTTCCAGAAGTTTAGAAGGCCTGTAATTACCAAATAAATGTTGTATATTGAAATAGTTCTAGAAGGCATAACAGATTTTTACGACATTTACTCCCTGGTTTATGTTACATATTTTTTTGTCAGAGCATTGCCTATAATTGTAATTGTTTTAAAGTATAAAGTCTTTTATCATGATAAACTTATGAACGGTTATACGAAAAAACAAACAGACAATACCGGTATTGGTCTCGAAAAATGACCTGGCTAATTATAGCTAGAAATGCTCTACCAGGTTATTCGTCGAGACCTATATCGGCGTTGTAAATGCAAAACCTCGTATCTCGTTTTTGGAAAATTTTAAAGCGGAGGGGAAAAAGGTGTAATAACTTTCCCAAAACTGAAATGTTTAACATGACATTTGGACATAATTGTTCACAAATGATTTGTCATGAATACTGATCAGTAAAAATATCTCAAAACCTGCAAGAATATTCTTTAACTGGACATACAAGTCTGTACTTTGAAAATCGCAAGAATCGACATACGAGGTTTTGCATTTACACCGACGATATGCAACTTTAAGATGCGGTTTTTTGTTTGTTTGTGTTTTTTTGTTTTGTTTTGTTTTTTGTTGTTGTTGTTGTTTTTTTTTCCTTGAATAAATCTCTCATTATAAAAATACAATAAAAACTTGTGGATTTGCCAATCAACATGTTGGAATAAATGTTACGAAAATATTTAAACATCATAGCATGGAAAGCGTTGGATTGAGACAGACAATGCTGGGGGTATGGAGTGGTAAAAATGAATCGGTTAGTTTTTGGATGGGTTAACTTGTAATTATTGCATGTAAAAACAAGTGCATGCAGCATTTTATCCTTAAATAAATCTTGAATTATCAGCGTAAAATCTTCATGTCAACTTGGAACAGTCTGATTGATTAGGCGTATCCCAGTCGTTAAATTATTAAAACATTGTTGCCACTCCGCAACTCTACCCTTTCCCAATCGACAAAAAGATGGACCGTTCCGATATTCAAGGGAGATACAGACGACAAGTTAATGTTAACTCATAGTGCAATATTAGAACATGTTTGCCTAGAAAACCTTGACGAATGTTATAAAATGATTTCTAGTTTTTTTCTCTTTTCCTGCAATGTTTTACTATAGCCATTTATTTTATCGATATCAAAATCAAATCTAGCTAGGGAAAGGGTTAAAGTGTCCTCAAATTTAACGTGGTTTAAATCGAAGACAAAAACAAGTTAATTAAAACCAGCAGTTCCCCGGCGCTGAATGGGATCCCGAGGGACCCAGTTAATTATGAAAGTTGTTGAAGGGGTTCTTTTTTCGTAAATCTTTGATTAATTGTACTTTTTGTACCAAAGATATTCTGATTGAATTCTGAACAGTAATTCGAATAATCAGTGCAAAATTTTTCTAAGCAACTTACACTAAACATTCGTCGAATCATTGCACATTATAAGGATCTTCTAATTTTTTTTGAAAATTACTTCAGTTAAATAATGGTAAAATAATCCATCGTGTTGCGATATGACCATAGATGTTAAAACCGTCGTAAAACTACAATAATCCATACCCTCCGTTACCATATTTATACACCAGAGTAATTAACAAAAACATTGAGCTAAAAGAAGAAAATGCTGATTGTTTGAGAGAAAGCGTTTAAAAACACCTATATCAAATAAGCAAGTCACTTAAAACCCAAAAAGAAATTGTTGATAACACCAAACAAACAGAATGATTCGGGTATTTTTCTCTTAAATGTTTTGATGTACCACAAGCGTAGAATCGCTACGTATAATCATTCACCCGCCGCCCAAATGGCTATGTAGTACAATGGTTTATCAACCCTGTCCCAAACGGCAACATTTTAATTAAAGCTGTAGTTACGAGGTTTCGTAAAGACACCTACGACATAAAATTGTTCAAACGTTTATTTTTTCCAAGGACCACAATCGTAAAAGCGCTACCAGCATCTCGCTGTTCAACCCTTTCCCAAAATGGTCAAAAATAGGACTGTTCCAATTCAAAAGCTGTTGCAGACAATAAATAGGGCGAAAATAAAGATAGGAATTTTGTACAATATAGCACTGAAATATTGAGACAAAAGGAGAAACTGCTGATAATCAGCAATTTCTCCTTTTGTCTCAATGTTTTCCCAAACCATTTCTATTTGGAAAGGCAAGGCCATGTTTTTGGAAAGGGATAATCATTCATCGGCCGCCCAAATGGTCATGTAGTACAATGGTTTGTCAAGAGAGTTTAAGTGTGGAGCACTTCATATTGTCAAGGAGAAATCTGTCACGAGGCTTGATGGATTAACACTTCGGCAAGGTTCGTCAAACTTCGTGAAATCTGGCGACATTTACCGATCACCTCACGAATATAGGATGGTCCCTCCGTTACAGTTTTTGATAAATTTCTTAAAACCCTCTCCGAGATGGAAAAAGAGGAATTTCATAATCCAAAATAGGAAGCTGTTTCAGAAGACGAAACAAATACTGGAATTTAGAATTTTTTGGATCATAAAATCTTTACTTTTATTAGAAAAGAGGAAATTATTCTTTACTTTTGTGCTGTCCCTTCAAGGAATTCTAAACCAATGTCAACATTGGATTTTTATGTTAACTTATGTTAAAAATGAAAACTAAAAGATTATGTTTTTCAGTCTGATATATAATAGTATGGTGCGTTATGTCCATTTTTTAGGTTCTGCTTGATGTAAGTGAAAGAGGTTTCCATCATACGTTTTCATGATATTAAGACATTGCTCTAATCATTTAACTTTGATGGACAGCTGTAAAATTAAAAATAATAGGAAAAATGGTGACTTAAATTTACAATATTTTGAACCCGTAATTTTACAAATGCGCTTAACTTTTTTAATAATCATCATACCTTTATAAAATGTTACATGTACATTTACAGGAATAGTACACACCGATTGTCATAATTATTTTTCGGCAATTTTCATATTTAGAGGTTGCTCTATAAGCAAAGCTCAAAAAGCTCTAATTCGAGTTAGAGCTCGAGATATTGCATTTGAAATAATTGAATTGTCACAGAATATTAGCCAAAGGCCGGACAATATAGAAAAACAAAAAATCGTGACATTGTGTATTGTACTAAGGCTGCAATAGAGAGAAAAAGATTGGTGGTGGGGAAATCGTGGTGTTTTATTCTATCAGACGAAAAGATCCACGTAGAGCTCAAGATATTGTATTAATAATAATCTAAGTCCCACAAAATGTAAGACAAAGGCTAGACCTCGATGAAAAACTAAATCTCATGACATTTAAAAATGCGCATGACCAAATCACAGAGGAAAAAAGTGGTGGGTGGGGTAAATAATTGTGTTATAATAACGTTTGGCCATTATACTTATTCAATAAACTGAACTTTATTAATCAGAACATTAAGCGGGTCAATGACAAAACATGCACAAACAATTCAGTAAAGTTTTGTTTTGATTGGTTTATATTTGTAGAGCTTATTATAGTGAAATAAAAGTAAAAAAGGCAACTTCACATTCTAGGCCTATATTAACTTTAGATGTGTGATTCCGATCAATAAAAATGCACATATGCAAGATCAGACTGATGGTCCCCAACATTTTGTCAAGATTTTGTTGAAAGCGGCAATTTTTAAAAATTCAATGGCACATTACTCTAAACGTTACATTGCTATTCAGATGAAAATTTCACTGATGCAAGCTTTTATAGTCATCAACATAATGTATAAGTTTTCTTTTTATTAGTCAATATGCGTGGCTGTTACACTGAAAAAATGCTGAAAATGCAATTTTGTAAAATTTCAAGAGCAAATTATTCTAATTTTGATTTTGATCAAGCTAACAATCGCCCTTACGCAAGCTTCCCATTTCTTATAAGTTTCGTCTAAATTGGTAAATATTTGTGGCTCGAAAAGGCAATTTTGTCAAATTCAATGGCACATAACTCTAGCTGTGATGTTCCAATTAAGCTAAAGAATCACATGTTTGAAAGATCTTAAAGTGAAGTTTTATACAATTGACCAATATTTGTGGCTAAAATAAAGCCGTATATGCAATTTTGTCTAAACCAAGGCACATAACTCTGAATGCTTGATTCCAATCAAGCTAAAAAAAGATCCCATGGTCACCAATATTTCTTCCACATTTCGTCTTAATTAGTCAATAGTGTTGGCTGTTATAGTAACAACAAGATCAAAAAGCGAATTTAGTCAAATTCAAGGGTTTATAACTCAGGATGTTACGTTTCGATCAAGCTAAAAATGACACTGATGCAAGATCTTATAGTACCCAAAATTTCTGTCCAAAATTTCGCTCAATTCGTCCATAAATTTTGTGGATTTAAGAGGCAACAGAAAGTTTAGACCTGTTATTTTGATAAATTCAAGGGCACATAACTCCGACTGTTTGCGTCCGATCAAGCTAAATAGAATCACAGCTTTGTCACAATTGATCAATATTTGTGGTAATTATAGAGAAAACGTGGTTGAAAAGGATATTTTGTCGAATTCCAGGGCCCAGCACTATTGATGTAAGACTCCGACCAAGCAAATATTCCACTTATGCAAGGTCTTATAGTCACAAATGTTTTGTCCAAGTTTTGTTTCAATTGGTCAATATTTGTGGCTGAAAGAGGGAAAATAAAGTCAAAAATGGAAATTTTGTCGCACATAACTCTAGACATGAAACTGCAATTGAAAAAAAAAATAAAAAAAAATACCTGAAGCACAGTCCTACAGTCACAAACATTTTGTAAAAAGTTTTGCTATAATTGGTCAAAATTTGTTGCTATTATGGCGAAGATAGAGTGAAAAACGGTAGTTTTTGTCAATTTCAAGAGCACATAACTCTAGATGTGAGATTCAAGCTGAAAGATACACCTATGCAAGGTTTTGTCATGACTAATGTTTTATCAAGGTTTTGTCAAGACGTTTCAAAATTTGTAGATGATATAGTGAACAAAAAGACAAAACGCTTATTTTTACATTCAAGGGCAGATAACTCAGGATTTTCTGCTTCAATCAATCAACAAATATGTAATATTGGGAGATCAGATACGGACAACATATCATAAAAGTTTCCATTGATGTGATAATTAGGTGAACACGAAATCATATGGGGAAACTAAAGAAGAACGCGTTAAATAAAAACAAAACTTTTATGACGTCATATTATACTCGGCAAAACTACCAACGCATCACTCAGATCTTTGTTAATATTTTTAATGAATCTACAGAATACCAAGCGCGGATCCAGCTATTTTTTCCCAGGGGGGTCATCCGATCTTTAACCCCATTTTTCGCCAAATTTCAGGGGGGGGGGGTCAGGAGGTCTGATCCGCATGCAGATACATGTCATATCATGAAAGACTAAATATAATAACGGTTTGTCGCGGCTAACAGGGACGGATGACGCAGCTTATTTGGGACATAACCAGTATTCTTTTTGATGACCCCTTTTTTCGCCGAATTCCAGGGGGGTCATGACCCCCTGCCCCCCCCCCCTCTGGATCCGCGCATGGAATACCTTCAAAATTGCACATGCTGACTACCACCATTTGATAAGAGATCTATGAAATTTCATAGTAAATGTTACAGTATCTTGTAAAATATTGAACTTTTAGTAAGGACACCCTTAATTCTAAAATTCATAAAGTCTGATTTGATTAAAATGGAAAATTCACGCATAATTTTCAAACCTTTTGCATTGGCTAAAAGAGTTTCTGTTTATAAAAGTTACCCTTCAAAAAACAAACAGCTTTAACATTTTATGGGCGCGTAATGTATTCCCAAAGTGGCATTGTTACATCACTAGTTAGTGCCGTTGGTGTCATTGATGGCGTCGACGGCGACGTAGGTTACGTAGACAAAAACGTATCGGTCTATATCTTATGAACTGTATAAGATGCAGTCTTGATATTTCACACATTGACAGGTCACAACAAGACCTTTCACCTGACACTATAAAATTTGACTTTGTGACCTTGACCTTGAAAAATTGACTTTTTCTTTCAAAAAGGTGCCTCTATGCGAGCTACGTTGTCCCGGAACAGCCCTTGTTATGTTAAATAAAAAATTGATTTTTTCAGACTTTAATTTCACAATAAACCAGCTTTCAAAATCAGTTCAAACAAAAATGATTGAAAAAGATCACAAGTTACAGGAGCCGAAAAACTGTTTTGGCCCCCCTTTGGTATGGCGCGGTCACATAAGAAAGAAAACTTAGAAATAGTTTTATGAATGAGTGCAGAAACTTGTGAGATAAATATTTGCCAAATTAT